>JAVYIG010005990.1:0-126053 GCA_035222895.1 Strongylocentrotus droebachiensis | reverse complement strand
TTCATCATGAGACATGAGCACATACCGTATCCAGTATTCGTCTCGATGGGTTTCAGTTTTCTACAAATAGCCTTTATCCACCCATGCACAGATTATATCTACAAACTAGCTTCTTCAAATTTCTATTTGATTTTCATTGCATTTTCAAATAGTAATAGCAGTAATGATGATGATGAAAGTAATAATCATGAAGAAGAAAAAAATATATAGTAATTGTAACATTAATAATAACAACATCAGCAACAACAATATTACTACTACTACTACTACTAATGATAATGATAACAATAATAATTATAGTACTACTACCACTACTTCTACTACTACTACTACTATTACTAATAATAATGACACTAAATATGATGATTGTGATAATGATGATGATGATGTCATTATACAAAGGTACTGAATACTACTATAATCCCGGCTTTCGCTGAGCTACTTCAATCTCTTCCTACCAGGTACCTACTTCACCTGGGTGGAGAGCGGCAAACATACCTTGATGGCAAACCGACAATCCTTCCTGCTTAGCTCCATATCTCAGTAGATAGGAAAGTTTCTTGCCCAGTCGTTCACTATGTCTTTCTCTCTGTTCTTTCTCTCCGTTAGTTTCTCCTTCCGCACCTGGTATGGTTTCTTGCAACATTTTGAATGATCAAGTTGATCATGCAACCGAAAGAATCTGGGGAAAAAAAGAAAATTCAAATGAAGCAATTAGGGACCCGATTCATGCACTTTTATTGGAGAGTAGATCTGTGATAGCTTGTACAAGACCAGCTTACAAATGAGATTGGAAATGTCAGTCCTGGCACATAGCTAATCAAAACTACAGTACAGTGCTCAAACACAATCTAGCAAACATACATTACCAACAAAATTACTCTAGCGTGGGACTGAGCTATACATTTCCGCATTTAAACAGCGTTATTAATCTACATAAACAGCCTTCGAAGAGGAAAACAGTACTCACCAAACACTTTTTCGAACTCTTGCTACAGATATTATGATGTTGCATATACAGAATTTGCTATTTAACAGCCATCGTGATGCAATATTCAGTTCGGAAAGCACAATGCAGCCGACTCAACAGGCAAAGTCATTGCACAACATTACGAAAGTGCTAAGACGAGTAGTCTTATTTCAAAAACAAATACATAAATACAAATATATTTCTCTCAATGATTAGGAATTATAAGTAGCAAATTATTTCGTCATGGTATGTATAATTTATTTACTCGAGTGAAAAAGAATTAATCTGTATAAAAGGCTCTCTAAAATAGAATTAAACCCCTCCCCACCGTTGCGAAGAATACTTTTACCGGTATGCCTAAATAGTCTTCATAGAGAAGAGGGTATGCAGTAGGCTATACAAAGAACAACGCTTTATGTCCCATAGGCCAACACAATGAGAGATAATCCCAATTTAGAACTTTTTTCAACACAAAAGGGCTTGAAAATGTCTTTTTGTGAGAGAGAAAATAACGACCGTAATTGTCGAATCGAATTTTAAAGCGATCGCGGTCGTTTAATTATGGTCGTACGTTTTGTGCTGCGCAAAGATTCAATCAGTTTGATTTTGGCCATTACAAGAAGTGGGTTAATGATATACCATGTACCCTTTACAGCTCATTTTAAGTATGTTATTACCACAAAAAAAAAGTAAGCCAGTCACTCAATAGTGTCTGACAGTGAAGTCTAAAATATGCGAACTTTTCAATGGTATAGTTAAGCATGATTCCTCTAGAAATCAATGCAATAAGCATTTCAAATTTCCATAATTTTTTATTTCCTAAAAATCTTCGTGGGCGAGTCTGTTTCAAGAAACTGATATGGAGATCAGTCACCCTCCCACGTACCAGCATGATTACTTATTCTAATCATCAAACAAAGTCATTCGTGATCTGGAAACTTGCATTGTTTTATCATGTTTGCAATTCAAAATATTCGATTCCGTGCAAACAAAATTATTATTATTATTATTTTATTCGGCAAATCAAGTCACATAATACAACAATATAACAAACATGAATTGAGATTAAAAAATCAATAGAAAGCATATATAAATATTGCAAAACAAAATATCATTTTCTCTTTCTCTCTCTATCTATCTCGCTCTCTCTATCTTTTTTCTCTTCTTCTTCTTCTTTTTCTTCTTCGTCTTCTTCTTCTACTCCTTCTTCTTCTTCTTTTTCTTCTTCTTCTTCTTCTGCTACTTCCTTTTATTAGGGACTTTTAGATTCGCACGAAGACAATAGGGATTGCTACGGTCGACGTCCTTTTAATGCACTGCCTTGAATGGACGTCACACGTATCAGTCCACGCAAATCTAAAAGTCCATATTTTCTTCTTCTCCTTCTCCTTCTCCAACTCCTTCTTCTTCTCCTTCTTCTTCTTCTTCTTCTTCTTCTTCTTCTTCTTCTTCTTCTTCTCCCTCTCTCTCACTCTTAGTCTCACTCTCTTTCTCCCCTTCTCTTTTTCAGTTTCTCTTTCTTTCTTTTCTTTCTTTCTCCCTATCTCTCTACCGGACTTTGAATGAAAGAAACTGAAAAAAAGCCGATACAATAATAAATGATAATAATCTTTTTAAAGTCCACTCCAAATTTTATTAAGTTAAACCGAAAATGGAAATTCTTTTTGCCCAATTGATCGTGAGCCCGGCAGCCTCTGAGCAGCACCAGATCGACGTTGCTCTATCCCTTATTGTTGAATGCCAAACAAGGTATGCAACAACTCCCATCTTTTAGCCTCTTTTGGTATGACGCGGTCGGGGTTCGATACCCACGACCTCCCGGTTGTGAGGCGGACCCTCTACTGACTGAGCCAAACACCGGGGCAAGTGCTAAGGAATATGTCATTACCAAAAATTCTATTTCATATTTGCATCACGTTTGTGATTTCAAGATAGTAATGTTTCTCGGTAATGGACTAAAAAAATGATTTCTTTCTCGAGACGACAACGGTAGCAGAATAAATTTCCATTGCAAGCATCGCTCTCATAATTTATTTTTCTATTCTTAGGCCCTGTACAGGCGTGTCGGATGCAGCTTGGGATTGGGGGGGGGGGGGGGGCAAATATTCCAGGGGGCTCACCTTCACTGAAAGGGCAGTGGCGTAATGAGAAAAAAACGTTTGGGGCAGAAGAAAAATCTGCATCGAAACCCTCTTAGTTTTACATGTTACACGCAGGCCCTGCGGAACGTTTTTCAAAGTGGAGTATTAACAATCAGGTAGAGCGAAGCGAGTGGAGCGTAAATTGACGTGGGGTCCAGGGGCTTTGCACCGGTGGGTTCAAGGGACGGAGCCCCCGGAAGTTCACGGTTTTAGGAATTAAATTACGGTCAGATAAGCATATTTAGATACCTTTGTGACATTGGCGGGTCACTACTGGCAGATCGGTGTATGATATGCGGATGTGTGCGAATGGAGTCGATCATCTAGGTATGCTGGGGCATTATATTGTTGAAAAATTTGTTTGAAGAGTCCTACCCATTTACAAGTTGATCGATTCCCTTGACAGCCTATCTCGCACCCCGGGGCAACGTGTCTGACACGGCCGGTTGAAGCAACTACTCCGAAGATCAAGATTTAATCTTGATCTAAGGAGACACGAACGAACGAACAGCCTATAACATAAACTGTTATACGTAACTATGTTACACTTTGCACATTAGACCAAAGTCCGGGCCAGATGTCACCGATAAGAATAACGCGATTTTTCATAAAAGGTACCTCTACATCTGCACGCCCGACTGGTCACGTAAACACGCTTGTTCACACTTACGCACATCACACTATAATGTACCTTAAAGTTAATACAAAGTTTTGGGAATTTTGAAAATTGGAAGGATAGTAATTCTTTACAATTTTGATATATATTTCAACTTTCCAAGCATTGCGAAATGACGTTCCCGGAGGATTTTCTAATTTGAATAAAGAATTTCATCCTATGAAAAATTAAATTACAAGACTAGTGTAGGAATCCATTTATGTATTCTTCTTAATAAATTATTGACACTAAAAGCTATTATTCTTATATACGAATGAAAAACAACATGTTTCAGACATTAATGATTTACACATTCTTAAAAAGTATAGGAATCCATGTTTCCCCTTCTAAATCGATGATTTACACTGAATACCATGATTTTTAACCTTACAGAATGTAATTTGTACATTCAAATGCAAAACAACATATTTCATACACTCATGATTAACAAATTCTTAACAAGTGTGGGAATCCATTTTTTATCTTCTAATTCAATTATTGACACTGAATGCTATCCTTACAAAAGTAATGTGTACATTATTGTGCTTCGTGAGCACCTTTTGTTTGCTCTCACTTGAATATCATAGAACGTACCGTCAGTACATAAATAAATAATGATTTCACAAACTTCATGAGCGCGCATCCAGTACTCGTCTCGTTCGGTTTTTACATAATGTGCTATTAAACAATATCTTTTTATAGTGTTCAGTTGCTTTGGACAAGTTCACATTGTGATAGCTCAAAAGTTTATCAGCACTTCTTGAGGCTAGATTTTGTATTCAATTTAAAATCCCTATAGGTCACTATCATCAGACAGGTAATTATCATAATCATCAATAACTGTCCACTCTTTTCTCGAAAAGATCCGAATTTCTTTTCCGACAATCACGATAACACGGTCATTGCCGTAATTAGCCATGCTCAGCCTTTTATCAACTGTAACGCCATCAGATGCGTCGAGCTTGTCGGTGACGTACTCGAGGAGACCACCATCATCCAAAGAATGCTTGGTGAGCGTGAAGGTGCGGCTTCCACAGGAGGAGGATAGAACGTAGAGGGCGTCACTCTCTGTGCAGGAGATGGACAAGTACATCCTGCCAGGCTCCTTGATTTCATGCTGGACTCTCCCGTCTTCGTCAGTGATGATGACGGCTTTCTTGTCACCTTGAAGAAACGCAAGCTGACCAGTCTTCGCCGCAGCAACGCTTGCAACCTCGAAAGGAACTTCAAAGCTATCACTTTTTGGATTATGATATGATCTTGAAACCCCCAAAATATTGGGTCTATGTCTGTATACTGTTGCGAATTGTGTCTTCTGCTCTGCTGGTGTTGTCGACGATGACGTTTTCTTTACGGCTCCCAGATCTTTTTTTCGCACAACAGTTGGCGACAAGCGGCCTTAAAATGATAAATGTCAAGAACAAAGCAGACAGAAATGTATTGAAAGAAAACACACCAAAACTCTTTCTTATTTACATCAGCTAGAAATTAATGTGATTTTGACTCGAAAATCGTACTCGTATTATTATCATACGTCATACAAAGGAAAGTCAGAAAGATTGAACAAAGTAAGCAAATATAGTGACAACTTTATCTCTGACAATGCTTTTGTACTTATCCATTCATAGAAACTAGCTCTCATATTAAAGTATGTAAATAGCATATAGTTGATTGGGTATGTGTGGGTGTGAGATGTAGGGGGGGGGGGGGGTTGCGTAGGGGCGGTGGATCGGTGATCCTAGTGACACCCAACATATTGACACCACTGTTTTCATTAATATGTACAAGCCGCTTGTATTTTCGAAAATAGACAGTACGTAAAAACCAAACGACGTTTATATTCAAGGTTTTATTTTCTTAACTAGAGTATATAGGGAGATACAGGAAATTTGAGCCACGCTCTATTCAGAGTTTAGAAGGGCGAGTACTACATTTGGAGCCCCCCCCTTAAAAAAATGATTAGCATCGCTGTCTTTTTAGCATCAGTAGGCAGAGATGTAGGAGTAAAACACATACACAGGTCACAACAAATCCTAATACAACAAAACGGGAGCTGGAGGAAGCCCCACATAAAAAAGGTTTGATAAAGGAATTGTAATTAAATGAGAGTAATTCATAAGAGGTGTATTGATAACTTGCGTGATAAAGAATGTCCTAATTTCTTTCCAAATACTAAAATGCTATATAGAAATAGGCTTTTATTTTAATGGAAAATATCGGAGAATTGTGTTAGCTATCAATTATTTTCTGGCTATTCGTAATTTAGTTTATGATATTTCTATATTTCTTTACAATGTGGTTCAGCTTTCCAACAAGTGGCGCAACTCTACTGAAGCCGTGGCTCAACCCTTTTTTACACTGCAGGAGTGTTGAGCCACTTGGAACTTTTGTCAATGAAAATCTGTGAAGTTATTAAAATATTATTCTATATTATTGCCTATGTACAAAGTACAGCTATATAGTTGTACTGCAATATGGTACGAACATTCCCAACAAATAATGAGTAATTAGGAAATATTGAAACAAAATTTGGCTCAACTATTCTGCATTTCCACAAGGGATGGAATTCACCATTAAAGAGATAATTGAGTTTGTGGTAAAGGTGGCAATAATTAGTGAACCTTTTCATTCATTATGTTAGAGTGAAAGACTATAATATAAACATATGTCCACTGAAAAGAATACGGCTCTACAATATATTGGAATAATTATGACGAGTAACAGGTGAAGGTTGTGGACCTCGTCTTTCCTGCCACATGTTTGTGTCGTCCATTATACAATTTTCTGTGTACATTGCAAGGGATTCTTAGCAAGACTTAGACAATTGCTTATCATTTTGATGATTCCAAAACCTTCACAGAAACCACCAATATTTATGTAAAAATACATGACCAACGTTTTCAATCTTTTCCACACAGTTTTGTTACATTGCAATTGCTTAGCGAGAACTCAACTTTATATTATTGTTTGTGGTATTTACCTGATCCTGTTGTGTCCATATTCAGTGTCGGACTTCCAGTTAAACAGGTCGACATAGGGGACGTCTGGACAGGGAGAGCTGACGCTTGATGTACGGTGAAATGTGTACCTGCTGATCCGGCTGTTCCCTGGATCTTTTTAGGCGATGATTTGGAAAGTGTCGAGGACACTGGTGGTGTCTGTCCCATCTGGTTCTCTACAATGATAATCCGTCCTGTGCAATCCGTCGTCATCATCTCTGTGTCAGCGGACCAAGAAGTTGGAGTTACTGACTTCATAGCTTCAAAAGAAGAGTAGCAACCATTTCTGCCGTTGATTTCAGATAACTGTACCATACGTATTCCCAATTCGACATTGTCTCGAAATGAGATATACATCACCTGGTCTTTAAACGAAACTGCCACTTCTGCGACAGACTGGTTGTTCTGGACACTAAGAAGTTTGTCATTCCAACCAGATCCCTCGCCATCAAAAGATCTTTTGTACACGTTTCCTTTGGTTCGCAAGATGACATGACTGTTGTTACAAAAAACGCGGTAGGAAGAAGACTTAGAGATAAGTTTAAAGATGGACGTCATTTGCCAAACTCCAGATAACACAACATCAGCATAGGAGGACATTGTCAGTGAAAGATGATGGCTTTGTATTGACGTACCTTTCAGAGCTAAGAGGTCATCTACAGCTGTCACTTTGGATTCCTTTGCTAAGATTTCCTCCATTTTCTTGATAAGGTCATCGGGTAGGGCACTAAATTCAGGGGCCTCATTTGTTACCAAGACACTTTCTGCTTCTGATATCACACGGTCGAAGTTCTCTGCAATCCCTGAAATGTGGTCTCTGCTGAGCTGTACATTTCGTTTGAATGCCCTTTCGAGCTTGCCTACTTTTGTGAGAAGCTGTTCCTCTGCCTCTTTTAGATACGACGTGGCTGCAAGCGTGACAGCAGCAGCGCCTTCTCGCATCTCTTGAAATTGTTTGGGTACATCGGCTTGCTCTTTCTTATCGACTTTATTCATGTTCCATTCCATCTCTCCCTTCCTCTGCTGACACCTATCCCGAAGACGTCCTACCTCTTCTTGCATATCAGTGAAAATTTGCCGCAACGTTGTACAATCGTGCCCATCTTTGTTGTGTTCTAGAGCTAAGCAGTCTCTGCATATGCGACGTTTACAGGTTTTGCAGAAGTAGCTTCTCAACTCCCCGTCATGTTCTGCACACTTGTACTTGTTCCTCTTTTCAGAGTCCTCCAATAGGCTAACCTTTACCTTCCCGTTGTGGATGTCCGAGAGTAGGACAGTGCGATGGTTCCTATACTTGAGCTTCATCCTTTCGTGGGAATCGGTACAGGGTTGGCAGATTAATTGAAAGCAATCTCTACAGTAGGTTATTAGTGGAGATTCAGTATCCCCACAACTATCACACCCCTTTTGACTCGAGTCCAGTTTGGTCTTCAGGACTTCAATGACTCTGCATATGAGCGGGTTGGACTTAAGGCCTGACACACCCTTTTCCGGTAGATTCGACGATTTCCGGCACATCGGACATTTCAAGCGCGAGTTTGCTGCTCCTCCTGAAGAAACGACCATGTCCAAGCACTTCTCACAGAATGTATGATCGCATGAAGAGAGATGCCTTGGACTGGTGAGGACCAGCATACATATTGCACAAAAGAGCTCCTTCTCAAGTGTTTCAACAGATTTTGCTGCAGCCATCATGTGACTTTCGATAAAAACTAGAAATTTGATTTGGTCTGTAATAGGCTTATTAACGATTCCGTCTATATACTATACAGGAATTGTGAGAGGATTCCCCAAAGCAACCATATACTCCATGAAATACTTCTCGCAAATTCACATCATAAAGTATGAATGATTTGCTAGTAGTGGATGTGCCATTGTACACGGACGTTCGAAGTGCGCTGGTATTTCTCAGTCACATGCTTTAGACAACACAGTAGGTGTATACGCCTTTGTTATTCTTACCATATGTTCATAATAACCAAGGTCTGTTCTTTACAATGGTTGCACAAGTCCAAAAATACTACAACCATAGACCTATTGTGAAAGATGTTTATACAAAAACGAAATCAATGAATGCCTGCAGATTCCAATTGCTTAATAATCAATTTATATCTAGGTTATGCTCAGAGGTTACAGCCCACGAACTGTATTTACAATTTTGAGCAGAATGTATTATCTGGTTGGGGTCGGGGTAAGCGGGGATGGGGGGGGGGGGGGGATTTTGATACTTTCCAGAGGACATTGGCGAAGCGCTAATCCAGGTCCCCGGACAACGGAAACATTAGGATAATGAAATGCGAAAGCATATAAAACGCTACATTGGAGGACTAGGGGAGAGCTACGTTATCTTCTCTTCGTGTTACCTCACAACTCTCCCTTCCCCCCCCCCCCCCTCTCTCTCTCTCTCTCCCTCTCTCTCACCCTCTCTCTCTTTCTCTCTCTCTCTTTCTTACTTTCTCTTCATTTCACTCGTTTTTGCCTTTGTGTGTGTGTGTGTGTGTGTGTGTGTGTGGAATTTATAGTTTCTCTCGCGATGCAACTGGCAGTATAGTGTTACATTATTATACCAATTTACGGAATTCGTATTAACTTGGGCCCAAGTCTAAACTTAAATATACAAGTAGAAAATATAATAATTTTCTTTTACTTGTCAGGCGAAAGCGCAGATCGATGAGACAAAACATTAAAAACAAGCAAATTGAATTAAGATTTGTGTTTAGGTGAACAGTATTATATAACTTAGCAATGCAGTACACTGTTGCTCATAAAGTTAGAATATTTTTTTTTTACCCCAATTGATGGAATCATGTTGTGCCCATGCCTTGAGCCATGATGCAAAACAAACACTGGCAAATTATTATTCAATACAATCTGATAATGTATACTATTATTTAGATCTATCAGGAATAAAACATTCTCAAAATAATTCCATAAATTGGGGTAAACAAATATATTCTAACTTTATGAGCAACATAACTTATCAATAAATTATACATGTTATTCACTTATTAAAATTATCACCAACAAAACCAAATCTATGAAGATGCTCATTTATTGAGTATATTTGGCTCCATGCAATAATATAAATTGGAAATCTCGTTGTTTTCTAATGAGTATAGTAATTCTTGGTTTAACAAATATTTCTTATAATTCTTTATCTATAAAATCATACTTATTTTGCCCATCCCTTACCTGCAGATCATACCCCAGCTGTAGTACTTTTATAAAATAATCATCGATTGACTTTTAACCTACATCTAAATACTCACTTCCTTTTCTCTTCTCTAGCAGTTATAATGCATAAGGCGTACCAACAGTTGCATCAATATATACTTTTTTGTCAATACAAATCTTGAAGCACGAGGTTGAAAGCGTGCGAGAGCTTTTCTCTCTCGTCATCCACACGTGTCAAACAGCATTGTATAAATCCTGTCTTCCATCCAATCAAAGAGATGCCAGCTATCCTACAATACTATATCTGGGTCAAATTGATTGTGCGTGCGTTTAAGTAATTCCAATCGCATCTTAATTACAGTACTGTTGTGATGATAAAAAGAGGAGTGGTTTTATAACCACCCCCTGAGACAAATTGTATTGTTGGTAATCTAGGATTGTTGGAGCTGTCGTAAGATCTAGCCACATCCCGAGAAAAGGGAGTTGAATATTAGAGGAAGTTTATGCCTACTCACAGATCGTCTTGGTATCTTTGAAATAATTCCATTTCCGTCGCAGATCATTCGAGAAAAAAAAGGACAGGACGACACCATCCTCCTCATATATCTGTAACATATTCCAGCAATGAAGTTCCCCTTTGTGACTTCTGTCCCTCGTAAAACAAAAGGGTGTCAGCTAGACGCGAAAATAACAGATAAACTGTGAATGTTCACATGAAAACATATTCATACAAGTGGGTGTAATTAATCAGTGAAGCCTGTTTGATTTTTACCTGTAAGTTTATTATACAGTCGTTATACAATTTTGAAAATCATACAACGCAACATTACAATAATTATTATGGAGATGCAAAGGTACAGTACGGAGCTCCCATTCTAAAAAGAAACACATACATATTATACCGGGCATATATTATGTTCGTCGTTTTATTTGTTACCGTCTGTTAAAACAACTGCAATACTATCAGCTGATTATCTTTTTCGTACTCATTTTGTCTTCTTTAATTAATCGAGAAACTAACGCTTGAAAGAAAGTGTACGCCCAATAACAAAGCAATTGATTTCAATTATGGATTATTTCCTTTGGAATAATCATTTTTTTGCGTTGACGATGGTAAATTTAGTGTAGAGTGCGCCACCTTTGGTGAAGAGAGAAATGATTGTAATCAAGGACTAAATCTAATTTGAACTGAATGTATTCCTCTCTGTGTACAGGCTGGGATTTGGAATCCACATTTGAGGAGTCATATTAGGGTCTTTTTAGGGGTCACTTTGTTTATAGTGGAATACACGTTTTAAATAGTGGAAACTGATCTCAAAAGAGTAATTCAACCACTACCTATGGAAATGTGAACCTAAAATGCCGTACAGTATTACGTTATCCGAACATTGGACATACAATATGGTATTGAAGTTGCCCTTGATTTGATATTTCGAAAAAACATGTAGTTGCGATCGTGGTCATATTATACTATTAATCCTTAAACAATAGTGGATTTACACGCCTCTGCATTAACAGCGAAATATCACTGAACATAAACTACACTGTAAAAAAATAATAGTCAAAATAACTCAATAAAATTGAGGAAAAGAATTGCCTTATTTTTATTAAGTAAATATTACCTACGGCATCTAAAGTAGAATTTACTTATTTTGCTGAATAAATTTTTACTCAGTTAAATCGAGTTACATTAACGTAAATAATTTAAGTATTGTAATCATTTTAGATAATTAAAAAAAAGCTATGATAGGATTACATATTGCACGATTTGGTACCCATCTAATCTAACAAGTAACATCCACTAATCATTCACTACTTCTATTTAAGATTTAACCGTATATATATATATATATCTACCACCATCACAAACTATTACATACGCTTCAATTCGACACATATTGAAAGGCTCCAAATTTTATATATACTTGATCGTAGCATCTTAAAAGGAAAATTGGTTGACAATTTCCTGAAATATCAAGTTTTGATTTGTTTTGAACTGGGTAACAATTAAAAATTGTCTTGTCTTTGCTTAGCCATGTTAAATGAATTAGTAAATGTTTTAAAGTCCTTAAATTTTCATTCAACCACAAAAAAGAATTGTTTTATTTAAAAAAGAGATTAATTTGGTCTTAATGAATATTCATAAATTATGTAAATATTTCTATTACGCACTGCATCGGTCCTTACTTTAACAAGATAAGAATAATCAACATATGTTGTTTGAGTAATACGTATAATTTCTGATTTTGAGTTAAAATTACTAAATTAATACAAGCTGAAATTACTTAAAGTTATTATGTATTTGATTTTACTTAAATAACAAGATATCACATTTTCTCTTTATCCTGTTTTGAGAGACATTATTTGTTGATTAAATCATTTAACATTTACTTACAATACCTGTATCCAAAATTCATTTAATCGTATGATGATCTAATACTTACAACAAAGTTATTGAATTAGGATTTACTAGCGGCTGCAACAAAGTTCTCGTATCACATCTGATCCACTTGACAGTGAACGTCTCCAGAAAATTCCCAGGTAAGGTTTTGAGCTGGTTTGCCAAATCTCAGTAAACTCCTAAAGAATTAAGAGTAGTTCTGCACTGACAGCATTTATATAAAAAAAGAGGATGGATATTGTTCAACCGGAAAAATAATGCTTGATTTATTTTTTTTTGGTCTTGTCACAGGCAATACATTAACAAGATCTGATATTTTCACTTTATCCTCTTTCTAGAGAGTTTATTTATTGGTTTGATAAATCAACAATTATTTACAATTACCTGTATACAATATTCATTCATTCGTATGATAATTTAATATTTTTGGTTATAGTTATTTACTTAGGATTTACTAGCGGCTGCGAACAAATTCTCATATCACATCTGATCCGCTTGATAGTATGTTTTTCCAAGAAATATTGCTAAAATTCCCAGGTAAGGTTCTGTGCAGGTTTGTCAAATCTCAGCAGTAAACCTGAAGGATTAAGAGTAGTTCTGCATTGACAGCATTTATATCAGAAAGGAGGATGAAAATTGTCCAACCGCAAAAATAATGCTTGCTTTTTTTGTCGTCATGTGACAGATATAATAGATTAACATAATATAATATTTTTCAAGAGACTTTATTATTTTGTTGGTTTACTAAATTAACAATTATTTACAATTACCTGTATACAATATAAAATCGTATGATAATCTCATATTTTTCTTAGTTATTGACTTAGGATGTACTAGCGGCTCATCAAAAGGAATAGGAGGAGTTCTGCATTGACAGCATTTATATCAAAAAAGAGCATGGAAATTGTCCAACCGCAAAATTAATGCTTGATTTTTTTTGTATCGTCTTGTGACAGAAAATAGATTAGCAAGATATTATATCTTTTCTTTGTCCTTTTCGAGAGACTATATTTGTTGGTTCAAAAATCAACATTACAATTACCTGAATACAACATTAATTTAATCGTATGCTAATCTAATATTTATTTAAAGGTATTGATTTAGGATTTACTAGCGGCTGCGACAAAGTTCTCGTATTACATCCTATCCGCTTGACAGTGAACGTCTCCAGAAAATTCCCAGGTAAAGTTCTGTGCAGGTTTGTCAAATCTAAACCTGGAGGATTAAGAGGAATTCTGACTTGACAGCATTTATATCAGATAGGAGGATAGAAATTTTCCAACCGGAAATATAATGCCTGATTTGTTGTAGTTGTGACAGATAATAGATTAACAAGATAGAATATTTTTTTCTTTACCCTCTTTTGAGGGACTTTATTTGTTGATTTAATTAATTAACAATTATTTGTATACAATATTCCTTCGATCGTATGATAATCTAATATTTAAAAAAGAAATAGTTATTGACTTAGGATTTACTAGCGGCTGCGACAAAATTCTCGTATCACATCTTGGGGGTGTTTCACAAATACTAAGATTGAATTTTAGTTAGACTTAACTATGGCAGACCGTTCGCGCCACTGTTTGCTCTCACTATTATGATCTTTACATACTATTTTCCCTTCAATAATGAATTATAAAAATGTAAATTCTATAGGTTTGTGCCCATGATTTGTACGTCCCATGAGAGACCAATGCGAGTAAATGGTGAGAGCAAACAGTCCAACCGCAAAAATAATGCCTGATTTTGTTGTTGTCTTGTGACCGATTTTACTGTTATTCTCTAAGCTGGAAAAGGCATCCTTTCTCATGTCTCATCTCCGTGTCGCGCCTGGCTGGAATGCTCCCCAGGGAGTGGAGAATGTGCATACATTGTGTGCGGGTATGCCTGAATCCAATGACCGGGGTAATAATATATATATCTGTAAAGCGCTTTGAGAGGGCCTTCGGTCCTGAAAATCGTCGCTATATGAGAGCTAGCTATTATTATTATTATTATTAATCGGCTGAGAAAATAACACACCCTCAACGCTGAACCGGAGACAGTCCTTGCCTGTCATTTTACCCCGACGGTGTATTTTCGGGGGGGGGGGGGGGGGGGGAGGGGGGTCGCGCGATCTGTGTTGGATGCGTATATTATAAGGGAGGAGGAAAGAGATGATCGAAGAATAAAATATATATTAAACGGACAGTATATGGATTAGTTAACCAAGGACCGTGTAGATTTATCAAGAACAAAATTTGTAGTTATCAAATCCTCGACAATACCAAAGACTGTACGTGACATTTTAGTTTGGGCTCACTCTAATCCCTTACTTTAGGACATGACAAGAAAACATTCGATTCCTTCAGGATTTTTAAATAGTTTTTCGTATGAACTTGTTATTCAGGAAGTAGGTTATTTTTCCCATGAACAAACTTTTTATTTTCCATGTTAAATGCAAATTATTGAAAAGCAATTTGGCCGGTACCTATTTCCTCCAGGTACAAAAATCTGATAAATGACGTAGGAGCCTGTCGCTCCATTTCCGGGCATTGTTATTTTCCTGCATCTTCATTTCATCTTCTTGAAAGAGACAGCTATATCTAATCTATTTAAAAACTTTTTTTCTGTATAAAGTGAACTTCAACTTTCTCACAAAGCCCCAGTAACCTTTGAATGACGTTGGTGCTCTAGTTGATATAAGATGCAGTCGGCAATTGCTTCCATTTTAAACTCTTCCACCTGAAATTGTACACTTTTTAAAATACTTTTTTTTTAACGAAGGGCTGGGATGAAAGTCAACGCCTTCCGACGGTGCGTGCCACGTTTTAACAGAAAGCGTGTCAACACAGAGCTACTGAGAGGTGGAAAAGAAGGGGATTTAAAACGTAGAAAGCCTCGGGGCGATACACCGTCATAATAGTTGGGGTACACGAAGCAAGCGCCAAAGTCAAAAGTGTATAATACATTTGTGGGACCGGTATGGATCTACTTCCGAGCGTTGTTATTTATTCTTAAAGCGATGTGATGGATAATTGATTACTCAATTTTTGTGCGTTGTATGTATAGGGTGTAAGCATTTATGGAGGTAAACACATGGTATAATCCCTCGATGAAGTTTTACGCGAGAAATATCAGTAATAAAAAACCGCCAGCTGCCTACGCAATGTATGTGTGGGCAATTACTTTCATTTGGGTTACGTGCAAATCGAATTATGCTTATCCTTAGAATAAGATTGACCGTTTTTAGTTACAGCAGAAACATTTGGGGGAAGGGATTTGAATAAGCTTAATCACGCTGTAACTTGTCTGTCTATCTTACCCTCTTTCCTTTGCTCGTCATTTCTTGATATCTCATTATCATATATTATAGACAAGTAAAGACATGTTTTTGGTTTGTAAATGTTCAAAGGAAATTTTGACTTCATTGACCTTATCATTGCATTTTAATTACAGAATACGTATAATTTTTGTTCTTCCGGTTAATCTATTATGTATAGGCCCACGTCGTTGTGATTACATTTTCTTTGAAAAAGAAAGTTTTACAGTATGAAGCCTCCGGATATTAAAAAAAACAATGATAACGACAGCAATAGCAGCAGCATCAACATCAGCATCAACAACCAACGACAATTATATCAACAATACTAATAATAAAACAGGTATAATAATAGTTATCAAAAATAATAATGATAATGATAATAACGATAAATAATAGTGATATCGTCAAACATTGATAACGATATAGTAGTGCTCATAATAATAAATTAGTAATAGTAATAACTGAATGATATCCAAAATAGTTATGATAATGATGATAATAATGACGATGAGTCATCAAAAGGCTTACGAGACCAGTATGCGATAACAGAAGAAGAACCAAAATTACAGCCAATGATCATATAATTCGCAGGAAACTCAAAAGACATGTCACAGACAATATTTACAAAACAAATCTTGAAACTTTTGTCAAAATGCTTCTTCTTTTCCTTAAAGCGTACTAATCACATGACAAAAATATGTGTATTGCTGGAATGTATAAAATTAACCTTTAAGAACTATACCTGGCATTCTATAAGGCTCGCACGGAACCAAAGTCCGACCTAAATTCCATACGAGCCCTAGTTTATGCGAGTGCGTGCTCGTGCGTTTAGTTAACTACTTAAAGGGATCGTTTAACAATGTTAAATCTGAGATACACGGCCCTACGCGTTATCAGTGTCTGTGATATGGTGTAATATTGAAGCCCTAAACAAATTGCGTTTAAAAATGATCAAGAAGTGCCTCAAAAAAGTAAAAATCTTTGAGTGACCGGTTTTACCATACTCTTTTCCCCCAATAAACTGTAGTGTTATGAAAACCGTCAGGCGAACGGTTTTCAAAATTTGTAATTCCAATCATAAATATCTTGATAATCAGACAAGCGATCGGCTTGTAAAAGTCATGGGGTTCCTGACTGACCTAAAGGTTTATAATTATCATTGCATCATGAGCTAAATCCAGAATTTTGTTTCAGAATCTGAGACAAAGTTACCGGATCCCTTTAACACGACGTTTTAACTGTTATCTGAGAATATATTTAATTTGTAAAATCTCTTTTAGAAGTAATATTTGAAATTATATACCTCTCTTTAGAAATCTAGCCATCTGATTGGTCGAAATTGGAGTCGTGATTTTAGTCATTCCCGTAAAGAAACAAACAAACAATGCCAGTAACGGTTGATAGTTCATGAATGAGATTCCCGAAAGATTCCGGGTACCGGGAAAATAGTAACATTTTGATGAGATTCCCATTGGTTTACGTGTTAAAACTTATTTTGTGCGAGCGCGGATATCATACAGTGCTTTTTGTCTGCGATTCCCAAATGATTTTAACATTCAGTCACCTTTCCAGCGAAGATTAACAGACAGTGTCTCAGATTTTCTGTGACGTTTCAACCAATCTTTACTCAAGAAAAGAACAAGGTAAGAATTCTTGGTAAATTTTGTGTCAACTCGGTATGTAAAAGATATATCGACTGCTTTAATATTCGAGGCCTGGGTTTTATCTATACTAGCTCTCGGCACACGCCGCTCACCTAGGCACGCCTCGGGGTCATGGCAGGATGCAACGTCCCCTTGAGCCTTTAAATCAGCCTCACATAGCAGTCGATATATCTCTATTCACTTTTCTTTTAATGGCTAGGTGTAAAAATGTCAGCGGAAAAAACTGTCAGAGGAGAAAATGTCATAGGTAAACATGTCATAGGTAAAAATGTAATAGGTAAAAATATCAGAGGTAAAAAATGTCAGAGGTAAAAATGTCTGCCCTCTAGCAAAATGTAGAGAATAAATTTCAATTTTGGGCAAGAGGCGTCAGTCCCCGTGCTGACGCTGTATCAGTATGTGTAATATACTCTGTAGCATATGGCAAACAACATGAACTGCATATTTGCACCTGTCCAAAGGACTTTCATTGTAAGATTGGTTTGGAATATAATGCCTTTGCACATCGAATATGACAAGAATTAATTCGGAACAGTTCTGGGCAATCCTTCCCAATGTTTCCTTTTATTCAGTCTTTCGTCGTTTTTACTTTCAGTTGCCATCACGTAAAGTTTAGCCTCGAAGGCCTGTATAAGGCCAATTAAGAAAGTTACGTTGGTTTAAACATCCAGTAGCGTAAGCCATTTAATTTACAGGTAACGGCCACGTAACACCAAGTAAAAGTGAATTTGAATGGGGCTTTTTATAGGCAACTTATACGCGGCATATTGTGACCGGCGGAGACGCCACAGCAATGGGCAGAGCAGACTATTTTGTGATATGGGATATAACATAGCTATCTCTTGTCAATTGCGTCATTTCTGACGGAGTTTAAGCGTTTAGGATTGAAAGTGTTCAAAATGTTGCTGGATAATATTATTGTACCCTGACCACCCTGTACCCTGTCCATACAGATGTAACACTTTGTCGATTGAGTGGATAGTTTGCTGCTTAGGGTTCTAGACGCCGTACTTGCAAAAATGCCCCGCGTGTAGCTTTATACCGCTGTGCTTTACGGAACATAAACGTTACCGGTTAGACCACCCATTTCTTATGAGGCTTCGTTTTCCCGACGCTGGATGGCACCAGCGACAGGCGCTGTATTCAAGGCGCCATGTGAATGTGAGCAAGTTAAAAAAGAAATAGAATTTAGCATTAGTATGTGAAAAAACAATAAGCTTCTACATCGTTATCTCGGAAAAAAAAAATCGTCCCATTCTTCTTTAAAGCAAAAGCCCCCAAATCTGAGATTTATTCTATAAAGTGTCATAAATTATTGGCTGAGCTTTGGTAGGCCCTTAAAGGGCTTAACTTTCTCACACAAGGGGGATTCTTTGGGAGGACAGATTTTGCCTTCTTTTCTCCTTTTCTTCCGTTCTTTAAAGCCGACCGGAAGGGGAGTGGCCGTGGTCGGTCGGCTCAAAAAGTCGCGCGGTAATAGCTCGACTAAATCCATTAGTTTCATTACCGCGGACTTCGTTCTTCTTCGATATTATAGTCGTCATTCTAGTCATTATAATCACTTTGGAATAAGCCAGTTCAAATTGAGAGAGAATGTTTTATAATGCGTAGCTTGCGGTAGGGTGGGGTTTCCATCACGAGGAATACGTTTCCGACCCGAATCCTTAGGGTATCAGGTTTCTTCCCCTCTTCTCCTTTCTCCCTCTCTGTTCTCCCTTTTCTTCCTCTCTTTTGCACGTTTCCCTTTACTTGAGGGGTCGCCAAGTTAGATCATCCAGGAATTGGGGGGGGGGGGGGGGCCGGACTACCCGCCCCTCCCTGGATCCTCAACTGATGATCTAACTTTAATTGCCTTGTACGTGAACTTCATGATGCGTATTCCGGAGCGGGTTACAGATGGAGATGGTGATGATGAGGATATAATGATGGCGGTGGTGTTTCGATGATGATGTTGATGATGGTTGTTATTATGATAGTGATGGTGGTGGTGATGGTCATGGTAACTGTAATGATCATAATGACGGTCACGACTCATCCATTCCCTACATTCATGATATTCCTGATGTAAAAACTGCCTACATCCCACGAATCTTGCGATACTTGCTTGATAAAACCAACGACCACACCCTTGATAATTCAAGATTTAATATACTAAACATGCCAAAGATCTGTTCGCGATGGCTCAGTGGTAGAGCAGTAGAAGCAGTGCTCTCGTAACCAGGAGGTCCCGGGTTCGATTTACTGTCCTTTTGTCAAAAGAATCAACATACTTCTTCCTTGATGAAGTTCCAAAATAGCTAGTGCATTTTGGGGTCAACTTCTGATACTGATGTAGGACACTCTCGATGAGACCAATGTCAAGCCTTGTGGTAATTAAAACCAAGATTATTCAGCATGAAGATCCTTCATTAAAGATCATGATATAACTTTTTTATGGATGAAGCAAATATAGTTTAAAAGATGATGAGGTACCACTAAAAGAAAATCTATTTCTTGATGTGTTATAATACCATAAGTGGTCTGAATATGCAAATATAAAAAAGGTGTACACGTACAGAGGTGAAATAGATTACTAACCTTTTACTTATGTCTTGAAACAATCCTGCGATTAATCTATTTCAGGAATGTTAAGTTCATATGGGATTTATGAAGTTGTAAAGAAAGGAAAATGCACAGAAAATAGAAATAGATAAATTTGTATGCTGTTTTAAAGTTGTTAGATCAAAGCTGAGAATATGAAATATATCATTTTTCCTATGCTCTTTTAGGACCGTCGTAAACCTAAAATCCGTTTTAAAATCTTTATCTTATCCTCCTTAGCTGAGAAAGTTCTCAAATTAGCACAGTGTGACAAAAGAAACGTTCGGTAATATCAATCAACGTGTGAATACTCTAAGTTTTAAAAGGCAATTATTTATCGGAATTGTGATTACCACTGACAATAGACATCTATCTCCGACCTTCAAACAACGTCAGGAAGTTATGCTAATTCTTTACTTCTTCCTTATATGTCTTTTGTTTTTCCTCTTTCTCCATTTTGTTATGTACTCTACTCAGGACAAGCTAGCTCCCGGGATCTACGCACTTCAGTATACAGTTTATTTAAATAACAACCCTCGAATACAGATTTTTTTTTACCGTGGGCGATCAAGTCCAAATCCACGACATCGTCATTCTTTATTGGCGCTCATGAAAATTCATCAAATAAGGGATTTTAGGCCTACCTTTCTCTCTCGCACTTACCAAGAAAACAGAAATAGTCCCGTTGTCATGGTAATGGTGTGTTTATCTTCGAGTGGAATATCCTATATCCTAAGCACTATTTTAAATTGCTTTTGTTATCCGTTTGTTCTTCCGTTTTGTGAGTGAATAGTCGATTTTGAAAAGGTAACATGTATATCAAAGATTAGGAGAGGAGAGGATATAAAGCGGGGATCAACGTGGGGGTACAGAAAAGTTCTCGTGTAAATTACCAAAATCAAAATATCGATTGAAAAAATGGATACAAAAAGAAAAAAAAAGAAAGAGACACAATGTGCTCCCCGAACGTTGCTCTAATCCTAAATCTGGTTACGCTATGAGCCGGTGCTTTAAAAACAAATTGTCCAACCCTCAAAGTTACCCGCTCAGGGCAATCATGAATATAGATCGCCATTAATGAGCAATGATCCGTATAGTTGGAACCTAAGGCTGTTATATCTCATCTTTGTAAGCAACATCAGAAATAACACCTAGGGATAAAATATAAAAAAACATCATTTCCGTTACCACAATTAGATTTCCTAAATATGCGACGAAATAACAAGGAGATTTAAATCGCATTTAAGTTGACATTAAACAAAAGATATACAACATCAAGGGGCTAACACGCACGCCCGTAATCTTCGCCAGTGGTAAAAACTTTTGTCATCAATTTTTTTGCCAAATCAGTGAGACATCAGGGGAAAAAATCCCTGTAATAGAGTTCCGGTCAAAAGTGAGTATCTCTTATTTTTGGGACGAATGCAGGCATTATCTAAAAAGTTAACGTTCTGATTTCTAGGTAGTGTTTTACTACAAGGGAATACATTAAAAAAAAACATTATTATTACAGAAATACAAGGATGGGACATTGAATCTGAACCAGAAAACATGAGATAATTACGTGTCCCCATTATTTAAACTTAGGGGAGGTGTCGTGATTCTCAATGCAAGTTTTGAGGGTTCGAATCCCAACCCGGCACTCGCGTCTTTTGGTAATCCACATTCGCCACTCTCTACCCAGAATTTAAATGGGTACCTGGTGGGATTTAATCATTGAAATGCACTGTGCGCTGATTACAGCTACCAGGACCAAAGCTAGAGTAATAATATCCAAACTTCTTGTGAAGCGCATATGGACGTTATATTAATTTTATTTCATTTTTCGTAAAATCACAGTCAGGGCAAATCAAAAATTAAATATAGTAAATGCAGTAGTGAAAGTCAGTCATACCTAATTTATTTCCCGATGAGCGGATATACATTTACAACAGCTATGCATACTTCTCTCTCTCTATCTCTCTCTTTTTCTCTCCCTCTCCCTCTCTCCCTTCTCTTTCTCCCTCTCTCCCCTTCCTCTCTCTCTTATGGCATTTCAAACCATTCAAAAGGGGATATGAAACCGATTCTGATAACTAAAATCTTTTGTATGTAACTACACAGGATAGGGGTTAATTAACAATCAAAGAAACCAGACTTTCAAATTGAACCCCCCCCCCCCCGGAATGATATTGAGGACGACATGTGTTTCCTCTCGAACCGCCGAACATACCGCGGTGTGTGCAGCTGAATATACAATAGCGTCTTATTTTGTTTACAAGCTACAGATTCCTTTATTTTTGTATTGCTGCATTTGTCATCAAAATAAAACCATGCGCGGGGTTTAGAGTGAGGTAATACATTATACATTAGCCTGACGGTAGTGAAGAAAGAGAACGAACTCAAGAGAAGATGAAAAAACAGGCACTGAAAAAGTGTGAGATGTCATGGGGCATCGTCTGCTTGTGCAAATCATGTCCATACTGTGATCTCACATATCTCAGCAGCGTTCGGAGACCTCTTCAGGTGCTATGCAGGGGCTGTATTTATGCGTTTTGTAATTTATAATAATCATTATTTCGAATGTTTCCAAACATTGAATTTTGATAACCTTGTCGAATCAAAGTTTTAACTTTGCAATCAAATGAAAATAAAGTTATGTTTTAAAATCAATGAATATCTACTTTAGATATTACATTCCACACAGAAATTAAGAAGACTGGTCACAGTGATAGGGACCAAAATATATTCGATCAAGTTTGAATTAAGAAGATCTTTAACTTATTAAAGTTGTTCAACAACCCAACCCCCCCCCCCCCCCATTTCATTTTTGTGTCGGCAAATTTTTAAAGCCTTGGAGGCACTTTCCCCACGCCCCAACAAAATACTTGAATGTTGGAAAATCTATTGATTACATGTCAACAAATGTGGCCCGCGGCGATATCCCCCTTTCAAAAATGTAGGGCGACGCCCTTATATATCTGACCATAATAAACTGCAGATGATTACCGGGTGCCAAGAAATAAAGTTTAACATGACCAAATTAAATCATCTGTTTACAGTCAGGAGAACGTTTTAACCTCAATAATAAATTATAATAATTGTGTCTTATTTACCAAGTGCATGACTCAGCGAGAACCGGGTACCCATTTTAACAAACAAAAGTGAAAATGCTGGAATTTATGAATTTGAGTTGAGTGTGTATTGCATGCTTCTTATTCTTGGGACGTAATTGAAGAGAAAGGGCAGGTCCAGAGATTTAAATATCAATGAAAAGAAAAACTAGGTAACATTTTGATTTAAAATGAATTGAAAAAAGAGGAAAGTTATGATGTTTTAAAGTTGTGACCGATCAAACAAAATTGACAATTCTGTGATTTCCCTTGCGATCAAGTTAGTTTTCTCCTATAATGGTTATGAAATCACAAACAGTTGAAGCGAATGTGAAATATTACACCGAGCAGATTTTCATGTACATGTACTATTATATATATATTTTACCTATTAGTCTTAATGAAAAGTTTTCAAATTTTTAGTACCGGCAAAATGGGAAAATTCCATCGGGACAGTAATGGATCTGTACAATATCTTTGTTGGCTGTAATTTGAAATGGATATTGGTTTGCGTTTAGTTTTTACTTTTATTTCAAGTAATACACTCTCTATGAAACTGATACTGAAAAGCACGTCAACGGCTTCAAGATCAAAAGAATGTTAGTCAAAGAATCAAGTGAGAAAATTTGGCATATTATATTTTTATATGGTTGTTCATGTATCGGCAAGTCCAATTCATTTGGACATGTAATGTTCCATACGTAACCAATAATATTGACAATTAAGTGCCACATTCCTTGATATTTGGTCAGAATATGCTCTAAATTTGCCACTCTCCATTTATGTGTAAATAGTAGTAGTAATAATAATAAATACCGTATTATGTAGTTGGTAGCGTATGGGCCAAAATACCTTGGACTTGCCAGTAATATCCATCTAATAAAAGGATCATGGAAGCATCATTGTAAGTGGCAGAAAATGTAAGAAGGGTGTCTGACTTACATTACTCATAGCCATGTTGTAGGGTTCGAATCCCGCCAGAGTTTTTTTGTTTAATTTATGAAAATCGTCCATTCCATGGACGCTAGTTAAGAGATTTTAACTACGGAATATTATTCTTTCATTTTATTCAGAGTATATTTAATGAGAGTTTCCGATGTTGTTTGTATTATGTTATTTGCTTACAATAATACTAAATGTATATGCATATGTATATGGAAATATGTACGTATAATGTATATGTATAAACATGTATATGTAAACTGTCAACAATAATTTTGTTCCCATTTTTCCAATAAATAATCATTTTGACTGCATTTTAGAGACTCATCCTGTTTTTTTCTTCATAAAATATCAAGCAGGATTTTTCAAAAGAAAGGGACATCGTTGATTCTTTGAAATAGATTCTTTGTGTTTTTAATCGCTCCAAAAGATTAGATAACCTAACTTCAATGAGAAATGCAGCATTTTCCCAGGTGGAAAGATTTAGTACTCTTTGTATAACGATTTAAGTGATTTCTATAATTAGCATAGCGAGATGATGATTTGATTTTACCTATAAACCCGCAAATTTCCCGGCGGCATTTTCCCTTCTAAATCTGTATTGAAGATGTGCATATAATGCACCAGAATGAATTCAATCAGGGAAATTATATTGTTTTATCGAATATTGCTCAATTTGAACATCTGCTTCTGTTGTGTGTATTGTCGGATCTCCACTAGAATCCCAATTTATTGTGCACATCGGACAGTTATGTGCTATATATTATATGCGTGACATACTTATGAGAGGGATTAGTATCAGGCGCGGATCTACGGGGGGGGGGGGTTTAGGGGGTTAAACCCCCTAAACCCCCCCCCTTGGGCGGCCCCCCAAAAAAAAACAAAAAAAAAACAAACAAAAAGGAACAAAAAGAAGAAAAAAAAGAAAAAAAGAAAAAGAAAAAAGAACGCACGCTGGAGAGAAACCCTTTCAAGTGCAAATATTGTGAGAAGATATTCAACTCATCTGGTAACTTAACCAAACACATGATAACTCTGGATATAACTGTGTATTTAAGTGTTACTTGATTTACAAAGACGTTATCATGCACTGCTTTTTATTGTCTCCATTGTGTTAATAGATGCCAGGAAAACATCACTTACGGGGTTCAAATAAACACCCCAAAAAAAATCGGCTCGCCGCTTCGCGGCTCGTAGACGATGCTCTGCATCGTCATTATTTTGGTCAAACCCCCCCCCTTAGCAAAAAGCTAGATCCGCCCCTGAGTATGATTGATTAACGATCAATGTGCGGATAAAACGATGGAGGAAAAGTCCTATAAATTCCCCTTATTCGCCTTTGAAAGAGAGATAGAAAAAGAAATGGTTTCAAACGGGTAAAGATGGAACGATTTTAACTTAGGATATATGCCCAATTCTTTTTATAGCAGCCTCGTGCTTCTGTTAAGTTCTGTACATGTGCAAATGAACAAGTGTCTGGTGTGTATAATAGTGACGTCAATTAATGCACAGCCATCGGATATCCTGTCGCACTTCGCTATGCTTACCATGCTTTTAACAGTAAATCCATTTAATAATTAGCCTGATGTTGCTTAAAATCTATAAACTCTTCATTTAAAGGGGAAATCCATCCTGATATTGATTTGATTCTAACAGAAGCAGACAAAATGAGAGGAATAGGTCAGTTAAAGTTTGAGCAAAAACCGATACTGAAAATTAAGAAAGTTATGAATTGTTGGAGTTGCAATCAAACAAACATAAATTTGCATTTCTGTGACGTATCTTGAGAGGTCCCCACCTATCTACCCTGCACTAAAAACAACTTTGAGCGCGTGTAATTGCTCCATTTAGTGGGCAGATATTTGACACGATCCTGGCTAAAAAATAAAATAAAAATGATAATGCCTACCAATTGAATTCATATATTGGCAAAGTTAATGTCTGATATGGACACTTTGAACTAATAACATTCACCGTAATAGAATTATTGCAAACATGTTTTTTTTTTATACAATCCCTGTATGAAACAAAAACATTCCGTCATTAATAAGTAACAAAGTGAAAGTTTATGCCACTTTCGGCACAGAGCAAACTGGTGAGGAGCTTAAAAGACCGGTCACAGTGTTGCCAATTTGTGTTTCACTAATGACGATTCAATAATGTATAACTTTACTATTTTTGATCGGAAATTGCTCAAACTTTATCTCATTTCCTGCTTTTATTAAAACCAATATATACGGTGGAATTTCCCTAACCTCAGGGGTAGCTTTAGTGTTTTGCGTTCAAAGAGCCTATTTAAGCATCTGGCGAAGTTTTGTTAGCTCCTCCTCTTTCTCCTCCCCCATTCCGACTCTCGACTCAATTACGTCCAAACAATCACACCTGAAGGAGTGCATTTGTATAATCTGCGAAGATTTAAGCGCCCAACACCGGAACAGAAGCGCCAATTATAAAGACGTCTTCCCGCGCTAAAGGAGGTATACAACTCAACCGCTATCACTCAAGGCACGTCGTAGCAGAAGCGGGGATTTCCTACCAGAGCTTATGACGTGTTTCGATGCAGAGATGACTTCACGAAGTTAGGAGTGCCTAGATGACTCGCCTTGGTAACGGTGAGACTCCCGAAGCTTTTAGATTCTTGGCATGCAAATTGGTTTAGCGGTGCGTTCGTGTGTGGTAGCGATTGTGTGATCCGATGCCGGGGATTTCCTTGTTGCTGATGGTGGATGGTAGCCTTGTTGTTTGATATCCGTGTTGCTGGTGGTGGATGTGGCAGTGGCGTTTGTTACCATTGATGTTGCTTTTAAGTTGAAGTTGAATGAGTAATGCCTTTAAAATAATTGTGATATCCAAGTTTTACTTTTGTAACCGTATTCCGTATCCGTCGTAAAGTACATGTGAAAATGAAATCGTATGTTTAGCATCCGTATTTCAATAAGGACGATTGATATTTAAAAATAGACGGTGTTTAATCTTCTTTGATAACTGTGATTTTCACAATTTGTTACCATTCAAATGCACATGAGTGATAAGTGCACCACCTCTGAAGGATTCTGACCTCTAAATTAATACTGCTTACTGGATTAGAAATGTGAATTATCAAGGTTCATCGTTTTAAATGACGCCGATAAATATAACTTTAAACCTTAGATCCAATGATTGAAGAAAAAATAAGTTACCTAAACAATTTAGTTGATGAAATCATTGATGTAAAGAAATTTAAAGGCAGCTAAAAACAATCTTGTACCAAGTCTAAAATGATGATTTTTCTTCTTTCTGTGAATGCTTGTCAGCGTTCCACTTACATTATCATGATAATGCTTATTCAGGAAAGACTAATAACCACAGCATAAAAATCACCAAAACGTTTCATGGTTTCTCTTTCAATTAAAGCTCAACAAAGGTGTATTTGGTCAGGATGGTGAAATATTACTTTTAAGTGTTTTCAGAAAGAGTAATTGTAATTTCAACATTTGGAAGCACAAAAAAGAAAGAAAGAAAACAGCTCAGCAAAAAATGAAAGAAGAAAAAAATGTGGTCGATCGCTTACACATAATACTACTTTCCTTGCAAAAGACAAACGTATGCTTGTATCGCTTCTCATGCAGTTATCGTAGTTCCAGAAATCAAACTACATTTAATGGTTTTTGGTGAGAAAAATCACCGTTTGTTTGTAAAATGTTTATCAATGGTGACAATGACAGAGAAAATCTTTCTATTACGAGAGTTTAGCCAAAGCTCTTGATAATAATATCAACAACATAAGACTTCCTCCGGAAATCGGGAAATATTTAATTTTCATCAGCTTTATGAGTACAAAGTGTCCATTATCAGACATATGAAATAAAATTATCGGCAATTTTGATGTTGTTGGGGGGGGGGGGGGGGGGGGGGGTCAGGGTCGTGTCAAATATCAACCCACTAAATGGAGAAATTATACACGCACAAAAATTCTATTCAATCCTCGCTGTAAGGTGCTATGGGCATTTTGTATCCTTTTTTGACAAGCACGTAAAGAAAATACTTTTAGCTATCATCCTGTTGAATAATACATTTTAGCATTAGACTATAGCCTTCTTTCCTATCTAATGTAAATATGGTAATCCACTGTACGCAGACTTGAGAATAATGGGCATAAACTGCCCCTGAAACCATCTAAAATTGTCATACACATAACACCCACACTGAAAAGACCGAAAAGCAACCTTGATAATACTTCCGTGGAAACAGAAAGTAGGGACACATTATCACCAACACCAAGAACAACGATAACTATAACAAATAAAATAAAGCAAACGGTATATGGTATCGGTGTTGCTCATAGATTTAAGTAAATACAATTTCAGCGCCAATTAGTAAAAGACATGCATATTCTCTTAACATTTAATTTGACAAAAATAGTTAAAGTCATTTTCCATTTGGCAGAAAAGCCTACCACTGGATATCGGTAACCCATCGCATATTAAGTCCACGAGGCTATGGCCTTTGGAAAATACATGTTTTACCAAAATTGAATCGCATCAAACGTGCTTTTTTGTCTTAGCCTTAAGAGGCTTATTCTAGACTTTCGTGGCTTTTCGGGGTCTTCCGTGGCTTTTCGTGGTCTTTCATGGCTTTTCGTGGCCTTTCCTGGCCCTTGTCTTGACATTGCTTGGCATTACGACGCAGATGCGACCACGTATTGAAGACGCGAGTGTGTCTTTATGCCGTACATATCTCTTCTACTGTGAGCTTACGGCGCCATTATCAAAAGAAACAAAAGGATCGAAAGTGGATTCTACGGCTAGGCTCACGTCAAAGTGTAACTGAAACATTACAATACATCTTACATATTTATATAAAATTATAATTCATGAGCTGCTATTAATCAAACGTGTCTAATAATGTTTTTTATCGGCTGAACATGTCCGGTCAGAAAAAATAGTTTTCCCGAGTTAGGCTACTCCTAAATTGTTCCAAAGAAAACTTGAAAAAACCTTGATGTCAAAAAAATCCTATGTCAGGATCATTCACTTCATTTCCATAATTACTTTATTATTGTTCCACTTTGATCTGTATTTTTTGTTTGTTTAACTGTTATGTTATTTTCTTGAATGTTTGTTGCATAAATATTTTGTTAAGCGCCTTAAGTATTCCTTAATCATTATCATCATAATTTTTATTTTCATTATTATCTTTGTTATTATTACTCTTATTATTAATTGAGATTTTGGTGGAAACGACTGGCGATTCAGAAGGCAAAGTTATTTGATTGTGTTTCTAAATTCAGATGTGTCTGTAAAACGACTTAATATAGCTATCGTACAAACTACGGTTCGTACGATAGCTTTTTATCTTGTGAGATAGAATAAAATATTCATTAAAAATACCACTCTTTGGAAATACGTCAGGTGGAATAAACAGAGGCACAGCGCTAAATGTCAAAATGATTGAGAAACTAATGCTTTTACTCATCCTCCTCTCCCCATTTCCTGATAGCTTTATATCAAGATAATGCATTCTGAATATAGATAGATGACAAACAAGATGATCTTGATGTTATGGTCAACACATCATTTATTCTTGGGAAGAATGAATACCTGCATGTTTTTCTGTTGTTAATGTTTATGTATTCATCTTGCGCTTGAATACCTATAGAAACAACAAATAGCGATTTATCGCGAAATGATATTTAACGAATAACGATGGAAGCAAACGCAAAGTGATTCATTTATTTTTACGCGAAATGACACCTGTGTAGGATTTTTTTCTGTATACCCAGAGATGCCTGTTGGTAACGCGCGCATAAAAGTAATAACCTAAAAGAGGCCACCTTTCTATGTAATCTGGAAAACATTTTTTTTCCCCCAATTTTTTGGTATAGATTTTTAAAATATTTTTTTTTAAATGTTGAAGAAAGATTAGGAAATGATACTTCAATTTTCTTAAAACTTAGATATATAGATCATTTAGCCTGTGTATAGTTGAGATGGATAAATGCCTGATGGCTAAATTATTTTATTTTATTCTTGTTGTTTGTTTGTTTGTTTGTTATTCGTATGTTTTGTTATATTAATTTGTTAACTAGATTGGTAATAAAATAGGTCATTATAATAGAGTTACCTTTAATTCAAATAAATGTATGCATTGTACAGAGTTACCACACGTATTAACAACTTTAGCCAAGCTACCGCAATGAGGCCCTCAGGCGATCAACTTCTCCGCAAAACACGCTCAGACTTTTCCTAGTCGATACGCATTTTCTTCCCTTGGATAAAGAGAGGCAAGGACTGCATCGTCGTGTATAAGATATTCGAACCCATTACATTGTGATCCATAGTTCGTAGACAAAATACATCACGACGCTCAACATAATTATTATGTCTTTTTTTGCTTTCTTCCACTTGGACTATAATTTGTGAATTTCTAGAATTATTCGATATAACTCATATCTTAGAGATAATTATGTTCTTATTAAAAAAAAAAAATTAAATTAAATTCTATATTCGGTTTTTACGTAGTATAAGTAATAATGATTGAAGGCGCAGACTTATCTCTGAGCGATAAAGAGATAAAACTAGACTGATAACATCCATCGAATACACCACTCTTATATAACATCACCTGTGTCAAGAAAGGCAGAATAATGTAGATGTCTTACCAATGGGTTTTAGTGCTATAGCAGGGATTCGAACCCATGACCTTGTGACCAACAGTCCGCAGACAAAATAGATGATGACGCCTCTACAAAACTGTTGTTCCCATAACTTTCTTCCATGGGGACCATGATTTCTTAAGAGCAATTGTTCAATATTTCTGATATCATACAGACACGTTTCTATGATAAAAATATAAGGATATTAATTAAAATCAATTTCCGGTTTTAAGTAAATTGGTTATTTTGATTAAAGATGCAGACTTATCTCTGAGCGATGCAAAGAGAAAAAAATAGACTAATAACATCCGTAGACTAACCCACTCGTTATGACGTGTGTTCATAAGTAGGATGGAAATATCAACTTCGATTATAATCATATAATCACTGTGTCAGCAATTTCTGCCGTCGTCTTTTAAACGAAAATTATGCAGAAGAGGTTTTAAGTCAAGTGGGTCAGTAGAAGGGGCGTTATTAAATGGATGAGGCGACAGACTTATTTTACCGGAACCCTCTTTCTCTCTCTCGCTCCCCCCCCCCCCCTCACATACACCCCCAAATACACTTACCCTGTGTTTTTGTATAGCTGCCTCTGTCTCTCTGTCTCTGTCGCTCTCATCTCTCACTTTCTTTCTCTCTCTCCCACTTTAATGTTTACACTCAGTCTAACATGTCTCTCTCTCTCTCTCTCTCTCTCTCTCTCTCTCTCTCTCTCTCTCTCTCTCATCTTGCACAGTGATTGACTTCCTCTCTCGTTAATATTTTCGTTTTGCGAGAGGAAGTACTTCTCTTTTTTACTCTTATTTTTGTAGGGGTGTAATCAGTGCGATTGACTGAAATGGGATTATTTAATTTCTTCCCTCCCCCCAAACGATCAGTGATGGGGCGATTCTTATGAAGGCCTAGCACTACTTTTAAGTTGAGATCAGGAAACAATACATTTCTCTCTCTCTCTCTTACACCCACACACCCAATTCGACTCATATTGGCTTGGAATCAATTAACAATTTGTCTATAATTCAGCTGGTATACACCAGAAGTTGGATCTGCTTCAATCCGAATGAAAAAGAAAATCCTTTCGATTAGTATAATTACTTTAGTGTCGAATTTAACGTCAAAATTTAACGTCAACAAAATCCTGGTGAAACCCATATCAGGAGAGAAGAATATAGGATAAAAGAACAGTGTTGAAGAGCGCCAGCTTCGGTACAACACTGTAATATTTGTGTCCGTTTTGTTTTAAAGTAGACTAGCTAGACGTAAGTGATGGCGTTATAACAATGACATATCCGACCTTATCTTAATGTTCATTTCTCCAAAGTCATCAACACAAACAATCTATGGCGGGTTCAGGCTTTGAAAAGGAGGAGGTGCACACATTTTGTGTTAGGTGCACAACTTGTTGGAGTTGGTCAAAGCATATATGGGGCAGTGCGGAGCCCCCTATGCCCCTTTGCTACGTTCTACAAATCGATCTCTTTCTTGTCAGTAACGTATATCATATTTCGAACACCCACTGCAAGCAACGAGTATCACCGAGGGAATTAACCGATTTCATTAAAGTGTATCCACGATTTATCTTCCTTTTTTCCTTTTTAGTTATCGGTCCATAATATAATTTGTTGGTGTATTCTTTCTCTGACGTACACTAGTGAAGGTTAAGGTTTAAAATGTCATCGGTGTTTCTTCAAAAAGTATTGCATCTCTCGAAACCTATCGAAAACAAAAAACAAACAAAGCAGAGTATTGCAAAACACTTTTCTGTTGTTGCTGCAATTTGGTCGAGGAAGAAAGAGGGAGAGCAGGTGAGAATGAGAGAGAGAGAGAGAGAGAGAGAGAGAGATGGAGAGAGAGAGAGAGGCATAGAGAGAGAGAATGAGAGAGAGAGAGAGAGAGAGAAAGAGAGAGAGAGAGAGAGAGATGGAGAGAGAGAGAGAGAGGCATAGAGAGAGAGAATGATAGAGAAAGCGAGAGAGAGAATGAGAGAGAGAGAGAAAGAGAGAGAGAATGAGAGAGAGAGAGTGAGAGAGAGAGAGAGAGATACACCCTAACATTTGAGAAAATTAAATATTTTGATTATATTAGTGATAATAACAATTTGATGATAGCTGCAGTTATATATTGCATATCTATCCATCCCAGGGGATTCTCAGGATTCCTACAAAATCCTTCTTTCACCATATCCCTAGCTAAGCTGCCCTTCAAGGCGCTGAAAACACTAATATAGGATTTCCCGGCCAAATTCGCGAGTTTGTCATTCGAATTCATTTACTTTGCATTTAAGTTAGCGCAGATCAGCTTTGCCATGCCAATTATCATTCAATTTTCCCGATTTTGTATTAAATTTAGGATTTTGGTCGAAGGATTTCATAGATCTGTCATTCAATTTAGAAACTGCTCAACTAGCATTCAAATTAATCGTCACTTGTCGAGGCGTCATTTTTATCATTCAAATTAACACCTGTCATTCGTATTCGAAATAATTTTGTTAAAGTTAGGAATGTTAGGGGAAAGAAATGCAACACACGTTTACAGTTTAAAAAAATAAAATAAAATTCATGACCTGCCATTGGGGTCTATTCTGTTATTCCATTTATTCATTTTCAGGACAATGCATATGGGTGTAGTCAGACATTAAGTAAAGAAGGGGCGAAATCAAGGGATATGCAATTTCTGCACGGACATGTTTATATACCCAGGAAAGGTGGGGTCACCCTCAATCGCCCCTTTTAAATACAGACTTGAAATGTTACAAAAGTAATTCACATCGTCTCTTACACCTATCCCACCCCTCTGTTTTTCTAAAAGAGTTTCATAGTTTACTTGTCACTTCGCCATTTCACTTCGCCATGGAAGGTCACGTAAGATATAAGGGCATATCTGACGAGGACCGAGAGCGATTCCATGACATTTGCTCCGGCGACAATTGCTCCGCTGTAAATTTCATACACTAATCGAATGGCTAACTTCAACCCTGGATTCAACACTATACCCTACCCTAAACCTAACCCTAAACCTAACATAAAACCATATTGAAACCCTAACCCTAACCCTACATCTTAGACGAAATAAAGCCCGGAGCAATGGTCGCAGGAGCAAATGTCGTGTCACCCCGAGAGCGACTGATAGAAGCTTTCAAGGGTCCTCCATAATAAAATTATGATGAAATCATGATAAATTTATGATGAAATCATGATAAATTTATGATGAAACACAAGACAAACAACTTACTTTCATGAAAATTTATAAACAAATTGAGACCATCAAGTCCGCAGATGCAAGTAGTTTATTTTTCTTAACAATCAAACTTAAATGCCGATGAATATCAGACAAATATAATAAGTATAAGTGAATAAATGCCATAAAATAAAATATGATGAAATACAAATAAAAAAAAACAATCTTGAAAGAAAAAAAAAGAGCTATAAAAAGTGTGTAAGATACGAGAAATATATATTGACCATCAATTTAAGTGCACAAAGTGCTAATTTGAATGCAACAAATGAATTCGAATGCTAGAAGTACACCGTCGCGATGTCAGAAAATCGTGTTGCGCTAAATCGAATGACCAAATAGCGAAAAAAGCACTTTGTTCATTAATTTGAATGAAACATACATAAATTCTACCAAAAACTTCATAGATTTGAAATCTAGAAAAAGGAATATAAACCCGAGATATACCCGACAGCACTAAAACCGTCGAATTTGAACGCAAGACAAATTAATTTTAATGACAAACTCGCGAATTTGGCCGGGAAATCCTATATTTACTTGTCGAAGCGTAATTTTTATCATTCAAATTAACACCTGTCATTCGTATTCGTAATATTTTTATTCAAGTTAGGAATGTTAGGGGGAAGAATTGCAACAAACTTTTACAGTTTTTAAATAATGCAGGTAAAATGCATGATTTGCCATTGGGGTCTAAGCTGTTATTCCACTTATTCATTTTCAGGACAATGCAGATGGGTGTAGTCAGACATAAAGTAAAGAAGGGGCGAAATCAAGAGATATGGCATTTCTGCACGGACTTGTTCATATTACTCGGGAAAGGTGGGGGTACCCTCAATCGCCCCTTTTTACTACAGACTCGGAATTATACAAAAGTAATTCACATCGTCTCTTATACCCAGCACAACCCTCTGTTTTTCTTAAAGAGTTTCATAGTTTACTTGCCCGCCAGCAGATCGATGGCTAAAGACTTGGCTAAATAATGAATCATGTTCAAATTGTTGACTCTAGTCCCTACCCCAGTCACAATATTGTACCATTCTTCCATAACGAAATTATGATAAAATTATGATAAATTTATGATGAAACATAAGACAAACAACTTCCTTACATGAACATTTACAAATATAATGAGACCATCAGGTCCGTAGATGCAGGTCGTTTTTTTCTTCTTAACAATCAAACTTAAATGCTGATGAATATCAGATAAATCCAATAACTATAAGTGTATGAATGCAAGAAAATGAAATATGATGAAATACACATGAAAAAACAATCTTGAAAGAAAAATAATGAGCTATAAAAAGTGTGTAATAAACGAGAAATGTATATTGACAATCAATTTAAGTGCACAAAGTGCTAATTTGAATGCTACAAATGAATTAGAATGCTAGATATACACCGTCGCGTTGTCAGAAAATCGTGTTGCGCCAAATCGAATGACCAAATAGCGAAAGAAGCACATTGTTCATTAATTTGAATGAAACATACGTAGATTCTAACGAAAATTCCATAGATTTGAAAACTAGAAAAAGGAATATAAACCCGGGATATACCTGACTGCACTAAAACCGTCGAATTTGAACGCAAGACAAATTAATTTGAATGACAAACTCGCGAATTTGGCCGGGAAATCCTATATCATTCCTGGGGGGTGTTTCACAAAGATTTTAAGTCGAACTTTACTCTAAGTTGAACTTAAATATTATGGAGAGCCATTTGTAGCCTTATAATGAAATACATTCAAAAGCAAAATTCAAGTATTTTAGACTTTTCATAAATTCCACATCAAGAACATGAAATCTCCCAAGATAACAGAAAATATGAATGATTTGAATCAATATTCTATGCCTTTTAAAATATTTTTTACAAAATAGTTTCAATGATGCTAACGGCTTTCCATAATGGTTAAGTCCAACTTAGAGTTAAGTTCGACTTAGAACCTTTGTGAAACACCCCCTTGGTCCCCATATACTACACCTGGGTGAAGAATGGCAAATATTGATGAAATGTCATTCTTTTTAAAGTAGTCACCCGAAGAATCAAAAGTGTTTTGAATTGATGCAAAATTCATATCATTGCGAAGGGGAAGCCTCACTGATCAAATATAACAATTTTCCTCTTTAAAATATGTTTGGGGCCAGCTGTAATCATCTCTCAAAAATGTTAATTTTGAGATCCAGATTTTCTGCCTTCAGCGATCCTCCGGAGAGCGTCAAGATTCGTGACGTCACACGCGAGACACAGCTAGCCACACAATTGCATTTTACGCCTTTCCATGATATCTAAAATGTGATTTTCAGCAAATTATTCGTGTTTTTCAAGAGAAAATCTTCCATCCATATATAACTTGAATATGAATTTTCTTCTTTACATCATGCTTATATTATGGTAAACTTGAGGATACATATTAAGAAAGATGGCGTCGGAAGGGAAAAAGAACCATTACTAAAGAAAATAATTCATACCTGGTAACAATTCATTAAACTTGTGGAAAATGCAGATGCACCGTCTTCCTTAGTAACATTCTTTATTGAAGCTTGAGAGGATGTCGGTATCATGAAATAAAACCAGAGAAACTGGCATATCTTGTCCTTCAGCTTACGATAAAACAAGCTTGACCTCATCTTTAACATACTGATAGATGAGGCGTCTGAAAGACCGCACTACCTCCGGTGTTCATGATAATACATACAAAAAATAACATTAAATAACAGTTTTAAGGAGGTAAAATCTTCTTGTTGTCTCCCAATTTTTTTTTTTAAATCACTAAAACACAAACTTACATATTTCAGTCCTAAAAATGCGAAATAGTTTGTTATTTGTGGGGGGAGGGGGGGGGGGGGGTGTAAAAAGGCATCCGAAAGTGTGATAACTTAATTTTCAAAGATGCATCTGGCGGGATAAAGTGTCTCCCCATGACAGGAATAAAGATACTGGTGATAATAAAAAAAATATAAAAAAGCAAAGAATACAAATCTGCTTTTCTTTCAAGTTGAATTACTTCATTCCAATGATTTCATCAGTTGCAGTATCGTTTCGGATATCATGGTACCAGAAATACCAAAATAATGTAATGCAAAATGGTCAAGCGACTACCAAAACAAAAAATCCGGAAATATAAACTTCCTTTCAGGATCACTATTTTGGACGGAAATCCTCTGTCCGATATTTTTTTTTTGAATTGACTCGAGGATTTTTAGGGCAATAGGGGTAAGCATTTCATCATTTGAATCACCGGATTGCCCGACATCTTTCTTTGATTGGTCGTAAACATCTCTGAATCAACTTCCGGTTAGACAGAGTTTCGTCTAAATCCGTACCAATTTAGCAACGATTCTCTTTTTTTTCCGGCTGAAAGAAAAAACCAACTTATTCCATGTTCGCTAGAATTCCATCCATTCTTCTCAATGCCCGAAGGCCTGAGTCGATTTCTTTTCGACGTTCCCTTCGTACAATTCCTCTAATTGTGTTAATGCATATTTGCTCTTGCAAGGTATATATTGTATTTTCTCTTTTTAGATGCAGAGCGGCTCTTGGGATGTTGTGATGTAGTAGCTGGAAAGACAGTTATAAAATGGATAGATCGATGTTGGATGTTGTGGCCGGAAGTTGTTTTTTCCGATAGACTTGTGCTTTTGATCAATCTTGCATATGTGATAAGATCGTGGCTCTATTCTTATTGATTTGATTATTTAGTACGGCCAAGGACAGACAAATATATAGAAATACAAGAAACAAAACATACCTGTAGTTATGAAATGAAAATTTTGAAATTATATAAGTTGGAAACATGATGCACACAAGAGATACCAGCATACAATACGTATCAGACATAGATAAATATCCTATAGTTTGTGCTGAAATACTTTCATGGAATAATTGTATAATTCATCAACTTATTTATCGCTGTTATCAAGGTTGATACTCATCATTTCGAAGGTTCGTTTTTTTTTCCCAAGGGGTTTGTGATTCAAAAGGTTCATGATTTCGGACATTCGGATTTCGGAGTGGGGGAGGGGGAGGGGCGCACCGGTGTATAAAACGTGAGAAAGAGGGACAACGATGTTGATATCATCTTTATAAGGAAAATAAAGAAGTATTTCTCTTTTCGGAATAATTGTCTAATAGTAGAGACCCTTAGATGAGGGGTTTATATACTACTCCCATGGTAGGGAGGGAGGGGGGGGGGGGAGGGGGGTGGGGGGAGGGGGTGGGGGCAATAACCTCACATTTTTGCATTTGGACACTATATCGTGAATGATTGATGGAATTTCCCTGTCCAAAGTCTGAAGATGGGTCGGCCGCCCTGCCCCAAAATAACGCTTGGTACCACCTTATATCGCTCTTGTTACTGGATACCATTTGATGTCAAGTTATCCCAACAAGAGAAGTAATATCTCGCTTTGACAATTATGGAGAGAAAGGGAGAGTTTCTTCGCAATACTCATGTCATCAATCTGCCGAGGGCAACATTGTGCTTCTCAACACTCCGTTGAGATTGGACTTATCATGATCATATCGTGATTAGTGTTCGTTACTCGCTTGATTGGCATTTAAAGTATCATGGATAGTCGTTCTTGAGTACGGTGCTAGCATGGTGCTATGCGATGTCTGAAATATGAAATGAAATGTTACTTGGAAAAATGTCTTTTAAAAAGTGAACAAAATGGCTTAACTACCGGCGACTGCTCTTTGAAAATATCATGCAGAAAGAAATTACAAATATTGCAGAAAGTTTTAACTTTTCGTTTGGATAAATTAAAGCCCAATAGCATAAAAGTAGAGGTGACTTAATCAAGTACTTTGGACACTTTACGGGAGATGTAAAGGGCGTGGGGTCGAGGCCTGGCGAGGCACTAACAAATGTTGTTAGCATTTATCTACATATACGAAACGGCGCGGGAGGGAGTGGGAGACAATAATCAATGCGTAAAAGTTTCATAGTTTGTTGTTGTTTTGGGGTCATCGCTTATCCGAGGATGCGCTCCCTCAACTCGATACTTCTTCCACCCCGCTCCCTGGAATCGTCTGCTAAGTCGCCAACTGACACGCAACAAATCTGTTGTTATCCCAGCAAGGAGTTAGGTTCGTCATATAATATCGCTACCTCACGGAGGAGTATAGGTTGTTCAGGTCTTTAGAGATAAGGAAGATGTGAGAGAAGTGGAGAGTGGGGAAGAGAGAAAGTGAGAGAGAAAGGGAGAGAGAAAGAGAGAGAGAGAGAGAGAGAATCAGGCAGGCAGCAAGAGAGAGAAAGAAAAAATGAGAGAGAATCAGGCAGACAGCGAGAGAGAAATAAAGAGGGAGAGAGAGAGAGAGAGAGAGAGAGAGAAAAAAAAAGACCCTATCTCTTTTCCTCTGAGGATAGAATTTCGAAATGACTTCGAGTCAGATAGGAGAAACATAATGATAAATCCACTGACACAAGATACTGATGACTAAAAGGTTCTTCGACTTTTACTCCTGCAACGCAAGCAATTGCTCCGCGGTCAATATCCTGCACTAACCAAATTCTGAATTTGAACCTTTCCGGGACCAAACTCTAAAGCTAACCCTACGTCTGTAAACCTTTACTTAAAACCTAATTCCACCCACAAATATACCTAGGAAATGATATCTTTGAAAAATCAAAACCCAGAAAAACTGAGGATACCTGATAAATGATATGTTTTCATACATTTTGCGAGCGAGCGCAGCGATCAAATGAGAAAATGTTACACTTTATAGTTTTGAAACATTGACTTCCTTGACGCCTCTGAACATACTTGTTGCGCTCAATTTTTTTTAAATCATCCCAATTATTACTCAATTGACAGGATTTTGACACCTTTTTTTTTGTCTCCGGGCGATTTGCATGTCCGTCCTCTTTTTTTTCTTCTTCTTCATACATCCATTAGAATGTAACCATGCAATACATCAATAGTTTATAATTTGATTGACACATAATATTATTATGGCTCAGTTAAATTAGATCATCTTCATGACCTCAGGTTTTTTTATTTTTATGACGCAATGTAAGCAAAAAACAAAATATTTACCTACGATTTACATTTAACGCCCTCTTAAAAAAAATATGAACAAAATGAGTCATTAAAACTATCCTTATTCGTCTCGCCACTCAAGAAATGAGAGGAGAAAGAAAACCACGCCCCTAAACTACCTAAGAGAAAGACACGGATGAAAATAAACACACGTAGCTCTACCAAAACACATTGAAATCAATTAAGTAGAAATGGTGAATCTTTAATTGTATTCAAGACAAGTCACCACGTGTTTGAATCAGATTCAAAACGCTGAGTGTATTAATGCTAAGCCAGTGCTAGCGTACGTGGGAATAGTGGCGTCAGAGAATAGCTTTTCACTGACGCCGCTGGCTACTTCTCATCGGTGTATAAGCCGCGGTTTATTTAAATGAAGCACAGGTGAGGGAGAGAGGGAGGGGGAGAGAGAGAGAGGGAGAGAGAGAGAAAGAGAGAGAGAGAGAGAGAGAGATAGAGAGAGAGTTTCAATGGAGTAGGTTTGGATAGGAAAGAAAAAAAATATTGGAGCCAGGGTACGTATTTGCATGCCTCTGAATACAATGGGATAAACGTGAGTTGAAAGAATTATGTTAATCCCGACCGCATGTCATCGATGTAAATTCAAGTTGTCAGTTTAAGAGTAGAAGTATATAGAACATAATGTAAAATTACTCTTTCAGGAAGTAATTAGCAATTCTGTATATATATATAGTAACCGTTTAAGTTAATCCATATTATTATAATATTGACACAATGATCGATACGGAAGTTCTGCCTAATCAGGGGGTGATATACTTCTGTCACGACAGGCACACACTATTCGAGCAGTATAGCCACGTTAATAGTGACCGACAGTCGATGAAAGGTATTTCACGTTAAATGCCAGGAGAAAATTCCTATTTTTATTGGAATAGTAAAACGTTGCATCCTTGAGCATTTCAGAGCCTAAACAGACCGTTTTAGCCTTAGTTGTGTAAGCATTTTGTGCACTTTATTTTCAAAACTTGGGGGAAGGGACGATCTTCCTGAAAAACCCTTCCTCCTTTCATTATTCAACGTTTATACTGTCTTTGCCGATTCATTTGAGTGAATATCCTGTGTTTATTCGAAGCTTTCTTCGAAATTCATTTCTCTTCAGATATTCAAAATATTCTTCAATCAACCTGCAGAATCCAAGATTGTCACAGATGATGCGTGCATACAGGACTAACAAGAAAACTCTGATAATTAATATAATAATGAAGTTTTTTTACAAACAAATGTACTCAGTCACATCTCTTGCACTAATGTTGAGGATCACTTAGTATCAGTGAGAGTCACTGCATGTTGGGACAATTTTGCCCCACTGTACTACTTATAGCTACTTGCGCCCTCTATATAGCAAACAATGCCTAATCGGTGCCTCTTGGTCCCCCATGATCCCCTTTTTCTTATGTTAATTGAGAGCTGCTTTGATGAAATAACCACCTGTCAGTGATCTTGCAGGGAGGTATAATCCCCCTTGCCAATCTAGTGCAGACGGGCTTTAATAAAAAGAGCTACGTGTAAATTAGTACACCAGATTATGATCTTCGTTTGTGTTTGTGTTGGGGATGAAGGGTGTTTTCGTGAGGGTCGTTTTCTTATCCTTGAGAGGCCTATCACATTTCGAATAGATTTCGTCCTATGAATGTTATTAGCGTTTGTAGCACCAATTAATACTGTGTTAAAGCTCTTTTGATTGCAACCGTGTCTCATTGAATCCTTTTGTGCCCAATAGTGGTGACGTCATTCCAGGGCAGTCATGGTGTTTACACGATTCACAGCACTGAATTGATAATTAGGAAACAAATTCATCATTTAATTCACTTCTCAATGAACGAATGAAGTAGGTAGAAATTGTTTAAACACGCACAACATTTTCAGTACGATTCTACCATGTTCGACGAATGTGTTGCATGTTTAAAAAAGCATCCAATAAGTATCTGCTGTTGACAACTTTATTTTATAAAAAGTATGATTAGCGATATTTATCTATGTTTTTTTACAAGACCAACTACCAATATAATATGATAATAACCCCTTTTTCGGTGAAAATGTATGTACACTTGAGCTTATAAAATTGGTATAGTTCTTTCTTACCCTTTTTAATAAAATGATTGTGACGATATATCACAAGTTTATATTTTCTCAGAACTGTATTGATCAATCTCTATAACTCTTTAGATTTACCAATACATTTCTTAAAAAATATAAACTTAGACTATCAAAATTTTCAAAATCATTTCATGAAAAATTGTAAGAAAAAAAGAAAAACAAATCAAACTGTATGGGCAACAGTGTATATCCCAGCTCTGCATATATCTTATTTGCATTTCTTAATACAAGTTAACCACAATAAAAAATAATATTAGTAACAGCGAGAGATGATATTTTTTGTGAAAACTTACTATAATACTTTGTAATGGTCTATTTTTGGATCAGTCCTCCCCTTTTGTTTGTTCACAAAGAACATCAATTGATTGGATCATTGATCACCATCCAAAAATAACCAAGGAGTCTGGCTAAATGAATCGGGACCAATGTTTAAAAATGCAGATCAAAGTGATAAACGACGCGACGAGACACTGGAGTTTGACGAGGGGAGAAAAGCGGGCCAACTATAGTATTTACATTGAATCATCCATTGACGTCACTAGACCAACTTTACTGGAATTCGATCTTTTGTTCGAGAGGGGTCTATTATGATTCCTCTGCATGAAGTAGCCTCTGTGATCACTGGAGGGTAGCAGCTCCAGTCCAACGTCCAATAGTACACAAATATATATACATACAATTAATGCATAGACCGTACAGCAGCTCCAATCTGCTATCCATTTATGGGCATGCATTCTTGGGACTTTATGTAAATAAGTTCGGATAGCTTACCGGTAAACGAGCGCTATTGAATAGTGCAACACATGATCATGAAAGGAAAATAGTCGACATATTCCAAGGTCTTGTGCAAACGGAAATTGTGATATCATATTTCTATAGGCTAGTGCACTGCTTTGTGATGTGCATGCATGGGCCATTTGAAAAAAAAGTCGCGTTTTGGCTCAAAATTGAAAAGAATCCAATTACATAAAAGAAGTTTTGCCTGAACGCACGGGAGAAGAATACTTGAAGAAGAAAAAATCTTCCGGGGGATTTTCCCTTTTTTAGGCATTGTGTCAGACTGTGCCCTGAGCGTTGGGTTTTGAATTAGCGGATATGAAATTTGACAAGGCTTTTTGTTGGTATCTTTCATAATTAAACGGTGAAATAAGTTCCACGAAAAAAGTTGTTAACAGATAATAGTTCATTTTTGGAGCGAACATACTTTTGAGCAGAATACTAACCAAATTTATTTAAACTATGAAAAAAGTACTACTGTAAAAACAATAAATTTCTTTTTGTAAACTTTTATAGCATTATGATAGTATGTTAACAAAAATTATTCAACGTTTTGACATGTTCATGAACTTGGAAAAGAATGTAATAAAACCCTTCTCTTAACGTTATTAGAAAACTGATCATCGTGCAGTGAGTGAAATTAGAATATAACATTTTCAGTAATCGTACCACAGTAGGAATAGCCCTAAAAATAATGATATTGTTACCACAAGAGCAATACTGAATGTCAAGAAAATTTCATAGGATTTTTGCATTCCATGTTAGCTGGGTTGATCAAATATAAATATATATATATAATTATATAACATAAGTAAATCTATCTATAACATTTATTCATTTGTGTAAATTCATGCATTACCTTTAAATCTATTGTATCATTTGAATTTATATGTATTACCTTTAATAACTTCTAATTATATACACATGTAGTTCCTATTAACCTATAGCTATCTTGAATGGATTATCATCCAACTGAACATTTTAAGCAGTGATAGGTTGCGTCCAATGTATATAACGTTAACCGTTTGCACGTCTTGTTTGACATTTAAACAAAGATAAAAAACCGGAAATACAAATAAAAACGGACAGTTCAACAGTGCAAAGATCTCTAAGGAGAGAATAACAGAAATGTACATATAATTAACAAATGTTAAATTATTATGTAATTCGTATTGAACTTTTGGTTCTGGCGTAGGAAGCTTTCTTATATAAGTGCTTGTTGTTATTGATTCAACGTTAACTTAATTAATAGCTATATGGTTAAACTGCAGTTTCATATAAACGCAATAATAAGTGTTTCACTTATTGAAATTCATAATCATCATTACCCAGAGAATTACATGAAAATAAATCAATTCACTCATCAATTAATCAATATTTGTATAAAGGATAATTTATACTTCTGATCTTCTCCTCTAAACCGTTAACAACAAAAACAATCCTTGAGTTTTCTTTGATAGAGGAAATAATATCGCCTGGAATCGAGTGTATATAGTCGTAAGAAATGCGGTCGGGTTAACAGCTTTCATCGAAGCGGAGAAGGCAATGCAAACCTGAAAGAGAGAGAGAAAGAAAAAGATAAAGAGAAGAGAGAAAGAAAGACAGAGAGAGAGAGAGAGAGAGAGAGAGTAAGAGGGAAGAGAGAGAAAGGGAAAGGGGAGAGAGGGAAGAGAGAGAGAGAGAGAGAGGAGAGAGAGGGAAGAGAGAGAGAGAGAGAGAGAAAGGGAGGGGGAAAGAGAGAGAGTGAGGGAGAGAAAGGGAAGGGAGAGAAAAATGAGATAGAGAGAATGAAAGAGAGACCCTCGGGGGGGGGGGAGAGGGGGAGAGAGAGGGAGAGTGAGGGGAGAAATTGAGAGAAATAAAGAAAGAGATTGAGAGAGATAGATCAGGAAGATGGATACAGGGGAAAAGTATATATAGATACAACAGAAAAGAGCATCTGAGAAGGAAAAGAAACTAAAATATATAATATTCTTGTGAGGACCTTGCTGATCAGCTTGCTTTTGGCAACTAGTCCCTAAGGATCATTCTCTTGGGTGAATCTTCACCAAAGGATGTGTTTCCATAATCTCGAAGCTAAGATAATAAAATACATTCTATCCGACCGCTGAAACCAACCACCGCGGGAGAAGAGTGATGTTTATTCTGATGGAATTTGAATGCATGGAATAAGAAAATTTCAAAGATTTTAGGAAATGAAATTGCTTGTATGCTCTACCTACTTTTGACATATTTTTGTCCCAAGGCTTCTGAGGAAAGTTCTGAAACCAAACAGTAATCTAACTAATTCCGAAATTCATGGATGTATACCCTCTACACAAAGGAGGGATGGGTGAGGGAATTCCCGAGGATTTTGCAACAGAAATAACAGCTAATCAGTAAATGTTTGAGAGAATCTACTTGTTTTGTAGTGTACTGGTTACCAGTGGCGTAGAATATATTGGCGCCGTCGTACATCCCACCATGTGAACAGTTGTATCCATAGGAAATAATTGGCACTTCATTCTTATATTGATTTACTTACATGTAGTAAACAATGTTACGCGATTGTTACGCGATTGTTAGTGTGGCCTAGATTGTACGAAAATCGTTTAAACAAGCCTACTTCAAAAAAAGATATTGGGAATTTGGAATATGTTTAAGGTCTTGCAACCACCCCCTATTTGTATATTCCTGGAAACGCAAATTGTAACAGACACAGCAGCGACTCAAACTCTGCAAAAAATAATGTCAGTTGATCTAAAATGATCGAAATCCACATGAAATTTGTATATATCTCAATGAACAACCCACTTAAAATAAGCATTCCCCAAGAAAAAATAAACAACGATGATATAAAGCGATCTTATGTTCTTATAGGGGTGTGTTCCAATCGATTTACCTCCCATTAAAAAAAAAAAATCACCACCGTTAAAAAAGAAAACCCGCGAGAAAAGCTAGCTTAATTGATGTGTAATCTCACATCAATACAATGGGAACACTCCTTGTAGAGACCTGCGACTTCTCGAAGCATGAACTCGCCGTAAACCTTGAATTTTTGACATCGAATATTGGTTCGTCCTTCGCCTGCTCCCCCATATACTTTACTGTCAAACCATGCAAACAGAACTGGGCAATGTATACATTATACGCGATGGAAAACTGAATATTGATTCCCGCTAACTATTGAATTATACGCCATCGCTGGAGCGGTGGGGGAAAACCGAAGAAGTCAATTATGAGTGTGCATGGTGCTGTCAAGGATATCCATGCATTGCATCTCAAATAGTAATTCAATAAAGCGCTATTATATTCAACAGAAAAGCAAGAATTATTTTACAATGCTGAGATGATGTTAATGGGAAAACGCTGCTATAAACCCCTCTTCTAAATAATAATAATAATAATATTTAGCTTTTATATGGCGCTTATCACAAATGTCTCTAAGCGCTTTACAAATATATTATTACCCCGGTCATTGGATTCAGAAAATAAATTGTGTATAATATGAGAGGCAGGACACATGTTTTCGTAAAATGCATACGAGTAATTGCTAATCGTTATTATTTTGTTGTTATTCATAAACACAATTATTTCCATGATTTTGTACAGACAAATGTAATTTATATGATTATGTGATTGTACTTCTGTCGCTAGTTCGTCGATAGCCATGCATTAATCCCCTTCATATAGTAAGTATTATAAATTACCAGTCGAAGTGGAAAATAATTTTTTTCACACAATGTTAAGAGGTGGCTAATAGAACAACACTGTTATACTCGTAATTACTTTATGCAAGGAACGTAGTAAGCGTTTTTGTAAACTGCACACGAAATGAACTTCGTCACGTTTCTTTGATAAACACAATTTGATTCAATGATCACCTGCTGAAAAATGGGATTGATATTATTAAATCATGATTTTGGTGCTGTCAATAGTTATATGATAGCCATGTATAGCATAATCAGTCATCATTTTGTACAAGAATAACTAGAAGGGAAAATAAGAATTTGTCATTATGCGAAGATGAACCTGTTTATGTCTGAAATAATTTTTGTTTTGTTTTAAACTGCACATAAATTGCATTCGTCATGCATATTTGATAACAACAATAGTTTTTTTGTATAGATAACTTTTTTACGATTGTTATCATGCTAATGATTAAAAACAAGTTTGACTGCATAGCTGCTTAAAACGAAAACAATACTTGTTTTATCATGAATTATAATTATCGGTAAGGAGGTTTAGCTACAATTTCAATCTAAGTCTGATGTCATATTCAGCCATTCTTGCATTAATTAGTTGATTCATTTGCCATGGTGAGCGGAAGATTTTTGGTGCTTTTCATTAAAAAAAAACTATAAAAGTTTAATCAATTTCTACATGTACACTTTCTCTACCACTAATGAGAAGGAAAAAAATAAATATTTTGCTTACTAAATTAGTTACGTGCACGATGAGAGAGAGAGAGAGAGAGAGAGAGATGAAAGTGTTTTTGTTTTTGTTTTAAGTTAGCCTTTATCAGTCTTCAGACCTTGATGTCAACAAGTCACCATGCAACGACGTGACAAACTTCAGACATTAATTGAAGCTAAAGTTAATTCATGACCTTTAATGATAATACTACTACTAATAATAAACTCCGTATAATAAAGGCTATTGTATTAGGCAAAGTTCTAATTAAAACAAAATGCATTTAAACTATAAGATAGAAGAGATTAGTGCCCGGAATAGAATTTGATGTCAGTACTTTGTTGTCGTGCGACTAATAAACATTCTAGCTAGACTTTGTATCGGCCTTTAGGTCAAGTTTATTTCTGAACTACAACGATTAAAACAATATTTTAAGGTAATCGGCCATCTGTTTTTATGGTATTTATTCTTGTAGCGTTCCTTAACAAAATTGAATAGGACATGATATTATACACGACTTTTCATCGTACTACATGTATATTGCATGTACTATAGACAAGCGTGGCGTTTTTTAATCGCAGCGGGGATCACGTGATTAAAAGATGCGCGCCAAGACCGTTAGACTGCGCTCCCTAAACAGTGATAACGTACATCATCATGCGTAGGGCCCCGGGGGTGTGCGGTGCTAATTTGCACCACGAAGCAGCCATTAAACCTCGTCGCCATTTACTCTCCATAATATACGCACATCATACTTTTTTCTCCACTCTTTCCGCACACACACTCATGTATTATTTATAATCCTGAAATCCACAAAATGAAGTAAATATAACAAATCAAAATGAATACATTAAACATAGAATAAAGACTATGATGATTAAATGAAATGAAATCTTATTAGATAAAATTGAATTTAAAAAAAGGAATAAAATGTATGAAATATTATGAAATAAAACAAAATGAAATAGGCCCTAATACTATAAAATGAATCAAATAAAGTTAGATAAAACTATAGGCCTATTGAGACTCTGAGCAGAAAGAAAAATATCTGCTCAAAATATAAAGCTACCTTAATCTATTCGCAAGCTCATATTGTCCTATTGGATATATTTTTGATACTCGATCTCACATTCCTTCCTATCCCTTCCCTTCACTTTTCTTCTTCTTTTTCTTTCCTCTTTTCTTCTCTTTCCTAGAAGTTGGAGGAAAAAAAATCTCACTAAAACCACAAGCGTATTCTTTGTCTAATAGCTATAGGCTTTGACGCACTACCTCAAAGATTTAGATCCCGAATTGAAGAAAAAACGCATTTGCGGCTTTTCTAACTATTTCGTCCATTTTTGCAATGGAGCTTCGTACTCGAAAACGTTGAATACTAGTCAAGAAATTAAAATGCAACCAAATTTATTTTATCTGGAAGCAATTGGAGAAAAAAAAAGTTAATCGTGTAGTAACATTGATATTTTTTGGTGTATTTTGGACTCGGATGTTTTGGAATCTTAAAATCGATAAGTAATTGACTCACTTTAACACTGAAGATCCAATAATTTTTTGAAAATGCATTACAGTTTACCAAGTGTCTGGCTAAAAACCAAAGATCGAAATTTTAGTTCACTCTATACGTAATTACTTTCATAAATTCATATATGCGATGGTTAACATGGTGTATGCAGGACTCTGCTTCTGATTTTGAGAATGACGTTATACATGGCCATTTAGTATGGTCATAGCCTGTTGGTGCTTGAGCGTTAAGTGTCATTTGCATGTAAGGCAAGAGCATCGTCCCGCGTTTAAACCTTGATCTTGCAGTGCTCTCAGCCTCTGTTTGCACAAAGGTCTCGATTACTGAACCTCACGGCAAAAAGCAGAATTAACCTCTTTGACCAGTCGTTTTTAGCAGCGTCGGAGCCATCGTGGGAGGGTGGCGCCAAAACTTGAGATGCGCACTAAACTACCGCAGGGAGATAGCACGGGCGGATGGGTATGGAAATGAAATATAGCCCAAGCTGCTTCGTGGGACTTGTGTCCATATAAAGATCGTGTTAAAGCTGTACTGTGAGATATTCTTACCCGTTTGGGAGATTATAATATATGTTTATACAAATGCTACCTAGTAATTGCAATGAGTAAAAGAACTAAATAGACTTATACGCGGGAAATGTTGGCTTAGGCTATACAAATTACTCATTATACTTTATCTGAAGATGTGTATCGTAAAAAACTATTCATTTCAAATCCTTCCGTTAAAATATTTGGTTATAATTAATCTTAGATAGTCTCTTGTTATTTCAAAATTAAAACAGAAACACACGAACGGTACCATATATGCTCTGAAAAGGTGATATGTTCCGTTTATTGATGATAAAACTAATATATTTCTATATCTCCTGAGGCAATAAAGAAAGTATAAGAACGTTTTTGCTGTAACGATGTATAGTGAAAAAAGAGGAAAATAACTGCATCAAACAAAAAGTTGTTTAACAAAGGGAAACTTGAAAAACTGCAACTGAATATATTTGTGCCGTTTCGATTCGAGAAAGAATTATTTGAGCGTAATCTATTTAGTATTGACAAGTAAGAAAGATATCGCTATAAAAAATACAATACTCTGACGTTGATATGCTAGTAAAGGATATAAATACTCAGTTCCTCAAACAAGATATATAACGAGTGAAATGAAGAAGGATGTAAAATAAACCTCTGGCGAGGAGATGATCAAGAGAGCCTGGGAATAGGATTACTAAGTAAATGATAAAAAGATATCTTTCTAATTAACATACAATGAAGATGAGTGTACGTATCATTGGTAAATATATTTATACATGCATATATATATATATCTTACAAATAATTTTGAGTTAACCCGTTAACTACCGAATTCTCTAAATCCCATAGACTTAATACAGGGACGAACCGGTTCCAGTGAGCAATGTGTTAAAGGCGTTTTGTGACATAAATGTAAATTGAAAATTGAACAGTGTGTTTTCTAAAAAAGGGTTTTAAGAATGAATAAGGGAACTTGCCAGTTCTGCGAAAGAGCATTATGATATTTAGATAATGTTTTTTCCTTCAATAATGAATTATCAAAAAATGTAAATTCTATAGGTTTGTGCCCATGATTATTTTGTACGTCCCTTGAGAGACCAATGCTAGTAAATGGTGAGAGCAAACAGTGGTATGAACAGCCTGCCATAGTTAAGCCCAACTTAAAGTCAATCTTAGTCTTTGTGAAACACCCCAGTAGTCCAGTTTCCCTTATAAGGCTCCACAATGCCGAATATTTTATCATTGATTGATATGACAAAATTATTTCAGTCATATTGATTTTCTAAACCAAACAAAACGGATATGGTTCGTTTAAGCATAAACGTATACTAAGGAAGTCGATTATAAACGAAAGTTAAACAATTTCTAATTGTGTTAGTGGTTAGAAATATTAGCTTACTACTATACTTTTGGAAACGGTTAAAGGTGGATTTAACTCTCAAGGATTTGTATTTCAACTCTTTTGATTGTATATATATATAATAGAACAAATAATTCAATTTGGAAAATCCTCCGACACGGCAATATACAAATGAGGATTAAAACAATTGAAATAATACCCTTGAGAGTTCACTTTTCAAATAAATATAATATATATATATGAATACATATACATACATACACACACACACCTACATGATAAATATCATGTGATTGTTACCTTAGGAAGTATTTAGTGTCATTTATTAACGCAAACTGTGTTAGAGTTGTCTACATAATAAAGGGGGTTACGAAGATAAATCACCGTGAATGATATTAAGTCAAGTAATTTTGGTATGGGTCTTTTTTTATAGAAGAAATGAAAGATACGATTATGAGTTGATGCGTCCCTTATCGGCTTGCAAACCAGGCATTATTATGAACACGGAGTCTCTTTTTTCCCTGCTTAAATTGGAAGCTCAACGTTAATGAGACTTGTTAACTCGTTCAGGCTTGATTATAAATGAGACTAAATGCCCACCATACACTATTCATGTGACAGTTCCACAAAATGAATGCATGATTTTTTTTCCCCGGCGCCATCAGGCGCATTGATAGAGCAACCGGCAATTTTGTTCGGCAGATGTACAGGTGTTTGCACCATGCCACCATGCCGCGTTCTTCTTCTTCACCAGTTGCTTTCGTTTAGAGATGCAATTTAAGGCTCATTTGCATCTTTTATTCGCATTTTGAAGGACATCTACAATGTCCATATCGTAGGCCGATCTAAAATCTGTTTTTCTGCGTCTAGCTGCACGGCGACACGACAGTGCGGCCTGATGACGTCGTCATTTTTTCACCCAAAATGCAAAGAGAGAGAGAGAGAAAGAGAGAGAGAGAAGAAAAGAGTCAATCAGGTGTGGGTTTTGTTTTGTGTTTGAGTGTATACGTATTGCGCGAGTGTGCGTGAGTTCGCATTTTCGTATGCATTGAAAGCGTGTGTGTGTTTATTTGATTGTGAATGCGCACACACACACAAGCAGGTTCTTAATCCTTTTGCCTACGTCAGTAGGATCAGTTTAGTTTCCGAGAGCGGTACCGTTAAGACGTGTTACCCTACTAGAGTACGGGGCTGGCCCTCGTACAACTATAAAACAATCAAGCTGACGAGGTAGCAGGATCTACCGTTTATTTATAAAACCCAGGCGCTGGTTTCGTCGTGGGAACATACAAAATACATAGAAGAAGAAATATATCATATTTTTATACGCCGTAGTCATCTTTAGAAGTAACGATAGTGTGTTTCATCTACATTGTATCATCAATTATCATCAAGCATCTTCATCATCAGGGCTGGACCCTTTCAAGGTAAGTCTTGAGCATTCCTTCCCTATTTACCCTTTACCCTAACCTCAGCTGTGGAAACGTGGATCAAGGACTTGCCATTCCTAGATCATTTGCTTGGCTTGATATCTAATTAATTCGATTTGTACTTGATGATGTCGCGAGTTTGTGGTAATGAATAATGTGTGGTGAGTACGTTGAGGATGTGAGGGTATGGCCTGGTCACGCTGAAGTGCCCTGGCTTGAGTTGAGAATGAGTGAGTCGATATTCTAATGATAGAAGACCAATTTGCATTTTAATGCGAAGGATAAAGGATGTGGTCGATAGGAACATGTTTGAAATCTAGACCAATGCGGTTAAAGACGATGATAATGGTTGTCTAGAGGAGAATCAGGTTTCCCTGCACTGCCCCTAGAAAAAAAATAGCCCCATCGTCTTCAAAAATTAAATTTGATTGACAGTGAAAATGTTGCGACTGAATTGATTGCGATATTTGTTCTCACCTTTTATCCCACCTGATGCTTGTTGGATTTGTCGAATACAACATGGTGAAAATTACTTTTCACATTAATTGTTTGCTGGAATATAATTGTATCGAAAATATCGAAAATCAATTCTCATTATTTGCATTCACCCGCGGTTTTAATCAAATTGTACGGATTACACTATATTACCAGTTGTAATGGTTACGAAGTGTCAATTTCGTGTTTCTCTTTGAAAGAAATCTTCTAAGAGTGATCTTGGTGTATACTAGATAACCGTTTTATCTACCAATTATTAATATCTATCCATAACAACTAAGTCCTACTGGCAAAGGTAACAGAATATATTATTGAGATCTCTATTCCTTCTATTCTCATTTAGAAAATATCTTTGTAGCAATGACACATGGAGACGATTGCTGCTAAAATGCTCTCATATTTTCATGACCTGATAGAGTTAATAACTTTTAAACAAGTGCTTTGTATCAAAGTCTTGTGCTTTCCCATATGATAATAATAATAATAACTTTTGATTCATTTAGCGCATGATAATAACTACCACTGAATTCTCTATTCGCTCTCTATACCCATATTTATGTCCAATGTTCGGCCATGTGTTTGACTTTCAGTATTAAAGATTTGTCAGTTTGTAGTCGATCGAAGTCACGTCAACAAGAAAAATCAACTTTTTTGCGAGCACTTTTTGCCCTCTTATTTAGGGATTCATTTGTAAAAGGGCGGGAGAGGTATAATAATGATGTCAGTATTTGAACAAACATTTCACCAAAAATAGTTATGACGTTCTGTGGCGGGGTGTGAATCCCGTAAGTCAATATAACCATGTTAGTAAAGTCCATGATAAGTGTACCGAGCACTTGTTTATTCTTTGTCTGGTTGGGACGGTTGATAATGTTCCTACGTTCGATTAGGGCTCTCTGAGTTTACTCTGAGATTTTGACATTTCATGTTCATTATTATGCATTAGGAATGTATCACAAATCACTTTAATTTCATTTGTAGTCATTACGCATGATATATCTTAATGTTTATATCAGACGACATTTTATTTTGGGGAACTTTAGTGTCGAGTTCGTGCTAATTTGCATCCGTGGTACATACTCGCATCCTCAAGTTAAGTAAAGTTTTGTACCTCGGTAATTTCGTGGATAATTCATTTCTGAAAAAGGAAAAAGTAGATTGAATTTGGCGTCGGAGCAAACGTTGAGTACATATCTAACTACAGTGGGGGCAGGGATGTCAGCGAGAGATGGGCGAGGGCTGGGGCCTCCGAGGTTAGCGAAATTCAAAGGGACATCGGCGGTCACCGAGTTTGGGTTTGGCGTCGCCTTTTCATGTTCCCTTTGAGCTTACATTAAGTAGCTTTAGATTATCTTTGATGTGTTAAACCGTTTAAAACCTTCCAATATAAAGATTTAGATCTTACTGATTAATTTTGTTTTGTTTTCTGATAATAAAATAGAATTTCTTCCCCTGAGTTTCGATCTCTTTTGATTTAACAAAATAGGTGTACTGTGGGATTCAAAAGAATTATAATTTCATCATGATATATTTTCTTTTTTCTTTTAATTCCAGTGAAATTTAATCCTCTGCCTTTTGATTTCGATTATTTTCTTCATTTATTTTATTGCAATACACGCTGTGTTTTGAACGTCTGCGGGAACCAAACATGAGTATCGTTCATGGTTAATGTATATATCTCCTTGAAAACTATCACGTGACTATGACGTAGGTTCCCTCAGACTGTCCCTAGGTCGATTCAACAAAGGGAAAAGATAAAAAATTATCATCGGGATCAATATATCTCTACTCCAGCATGTCTTTGGGCATTTCTTGTGATCAAATATGGCGCAAATAACAATATATGAATCATATTTCTTTTGCTAATTAGATTTCCAAAGATTGTGAACCCTTGTTATCGATGTGCTCTTTGAGCCTGTGGGTATTTTTTTTGTCAAGCGCAGACATTCAAAATATGGCCGAGGGGCAGGACTAGTGGCTTTGAAATCAGCGTACAAAATATGATTTACAGGACTGGAATCAAGAATTAGGACTTTCCCATCAGTAGTCTTAATTATAATGCCCGCAAGAATATTAAAAAAATGAGATGAAATGCTGTCCACCATAACCAAGCAAGATGCGAAGAGAGATTTGAGAAATCTATATGATATCGATCGAGCGCGCACTGGGCAACGAGATGTTCTCGCATGCTATCGAATGCAGAATAAAACATCACCATTCCTCTCATTCTCTTTGTTACTCTACCTCCATCACCCCTCTCTCTCTCCTTCTCTTCCTATCTATCTACAGTTATGTCTATCTCTATATATTATTTATTATCCATCCATCTCTCTATCTCTTTCTCTCTCTCTGTCTCTCATTTCTCCCTTCTCATTACCTTCCTTTCACCTTTCACTTGAGGCGACAATCCACGGGTTGAGCTTCGTGGGCAGCTTGCCTTATAGTACCAACGTGCTGTCTTAACCGCTTCGATATAAGACTGGCTCTCCATTATAGACACACATCATCCTACAGGTTGCCGTGTGATCCTTTTGAGAAAAAAGCTTTATGATGATCAACGTGATCCAGAATGATAAGTAGGAAAATTTAGACCACTTTGACACATACAGAGAGAGAGAGAGAGAGAGAGAGACAGACAGACAGAGAGACAGAGAGACAGAGAAAGAGAGAGACAGAAAGAGACAGAGGCAGATGTATAGACCGATACATTACTATGCAGGATATACATACAATGTACAAATATTAGAGAGAGAGGGAGATAGAGAGAGTCAGGCATCCAAAATGTACCCATATTATATTAAAATAGATAGATACAGTGTATATAGAAATATAGATAGATAGAAGGATAGGTAGAAAAAAGATGAAGAGATATAAAGATGGTTACATAGCCAAAAAGAGAGACGTGTGAAAGCCTCGTTCCCTTAACGACCATTAAGATGATGGCAGCCATCATGATCATTGACGGATGCGAGTTAACATTTCAAATAGGCATTGCCGTCTTAAAAACAGCTCCCAAACCCAACACAAATATGTTAATATTCGAAAATTGTGCATAGGGGAAGTGAATCGTGTCTACTACACTGTGAAATGTTAACACACTGTAGAGGGTAGTCATACAGTAGGATATAGCGCTTCACGCCACATAACCCTTACCCCATAAAACGCGGACTTGCTAATGCCTCGTTATCACTCTGCCAAATATGGAACAGCACTTGGACTTCAGCCCTCGGTTTTCTTTCATAGGATTTAAGCAAACAGACAACAATAAATTGCCCCGAAAATAAATTTGCATGTGCGTCACTATAATATTTTCATTCATTTCGTTTCCGCACCGAGTGGGTTCAATCAATCTTTTGAAGAAAATAAATAGTATGCAAATGAATTTAATCGGTGCCATATTTGTACAAAGTCATTGAGATGTGACAGCCAAGTTTGGACTGCCTGGTACGCAGGGTACGTAGTGAGAAAGGCTGAGCGGCTCCGGTTGGTAGGACACTCACGTGATTTAGGGGGCGTCATTATAACATTCCTCATAAGGGGAGGGGGGGGGGGGGGGGCCTTGGTCAAAAAAATTACTTGCAAGTGTTGGTGACCAAGAGGCAACGCTAGAGAATTCGATTTTACCAAAATATATCTTTCTTTAAAATTCAGCATAATTTTGACTTTATTTTGTTTGAATTGAAATCAAGTATGTTTCTCTCTTTGGGACACGGACTCTCTGAAACCCTAACCATGCTAAACAAATGAAATATGAAATGCAACCAGTTCCTTTCCAACCATTATATTCTTCTTCTTGTTCTGCTTCTTATCTTTTTCGTGTGAATCCATGTGTCACGTTACAAAGATTGGAAACGACGCAGACACAATGTAAAGTTTAACGATCACCAAGTTCGTAGAATCATGTTGCTTAGAATATTTTCGTCATGTCTTTATGCTGAGAGGTTGAAGATACGCCAAAAGAACTCGGATATCTTAGCAAGATGTATAAGGTTCGTCTTTGTTTTATCTTACCCTGCTGGTCACGTGTTCACCATCGACCCGAAGCATTAGTAAGGTGTCCTTAAGTCGCAAAGGCTTAACGAGGAAAGAGATACGAAACTCTTCCGGTTTCGTATTTGGCAAAATGTGAAACATTAGCTTTCACGCGCAAGCTCCTCGGGTCCAATGGTTACAATCAAGGGTCATTTTCATCGTATTATCTCTGACTTCTTTGAATTCTTTTATTTAAAGACGTTTCCTGTATATTTCCTGTATTTTCATCTCATCAATTGAGTGTCCTTCCTTTTATTTAGAACAAGGTAGTGTTTCACATTGCTATAGTTTTTAAATAAATGAGATTGATTAAGTTGCTCATGAATCTATCATGAATTGTTTTAAATAGCATGACATAAAGATTCAGGGGGAAATACATTATTCAGTGTTCTAAGAGATAAAACTTGCCCCCTTTTGTGCTGGTAACTCCTTGGTACAACCATGTCTCCCTAATTTCGATACAAATGCCTAAATCACCCTCCAACTTTAATAGCCTTTTCTTTGGGACAGAATATCTCACTTGGTGTGTTTTTGTTCGTTAATTTTGGTGTCTCAAACACTTTGCTTTTGTAAAAGAGCTTGAAGAACGAATCAAATACAGATCTCCAAAACGTATTGTCAAAAGTTTACAGCTATAATTCGACAGAAGTAAAGGCTGTTCAATCATAATCTTTATATCGAGGATCGGTTTATATACAACCTACGTTTTTCTTCCAGTTCCCTAAACGATTGATCTTGCATTAAGTGTTATGTCTTCGAGGGAAACGTTGTCAAGAAATGTGCTGGAAACTCCCTCGTGATATATTTCATTGTCCAATGGCATTGACTAGCGGTCTTAACAAGCATCGAATTTCGTGTATCTCGTCTCCAAGCTGTCAAACCATCCATCTTTATCCCTTCGCTGTGTACTTAATTGTCATGGTTTTACACGCTAAATGTATTAGCGAAAGGAATCAGCGAATGAAAACAAAGAAGTAAGATGAAATGAAATATACCTAATGATTCAAGGCTAATTAAATGCCTTAGGCAAAGGACTCGACGAAAGCAAATTTACAAACACGATGGACGTAAGATGTACATAAGTGTATATCCATCATTATTTGGGATTTATACAGATTGGTCGATGGTAAGGATATTGCCCTAAGATATTTGATGTCATTCTCATAGAATTTGCAAAGAGCAAATTCTTGTATGTTGATCTTCTCTCCAATGTCAGCCCTCCCTTCCATGTACCCACAAATTCCTCTCTCACTCATTTAGCTGCGTATTTTGTTACATTTACCAATCGATCTGATGTGAATTTTTGTTCTATTTTCGATGTTGGTTTCTATTTCTCCTGTTGCGTCTTTACTTAAGATTCTCGCTTCAACTACCCCTTCAGCTCTCTGTCGGTCTTCATATTCTTCTAGAACCTTGAACGACTGATTAGGGATTCTCCCCTCTATTAAGCTCGGGTATCATACTACCATATCTGGTTATGAAAGGGTTTGAGTGTACCCATTCAATCAGTGCAACATTCTCTCTTTTTGACAGTTGTATAATGCATATTTCGACCGTTGGATAAAGCAAGCAAGCCTTTCCATACAGTTGTTTAAAGGAGAACAACGTGGATTACATATCCGCCTGCCTGAATATATTTTGGGAAATAGTCTCTCGCTCTCTCTCTCTCTCCTTCTTTTTCACTAGGTCAAATAAAGCCAACGGGTTGTTCTATTTCTCAGCCCGGTTATACTCCTCAGTACACTCCCAAATACAACAACGAGTAAAAGTAATAGATACGTTACCAGTATCGAGTACACTGTAAGGCAAAGCATCAGCCACCACAGTTATACAAACGGAAAAAAGTAGGTAAATTAACACAGACAGTGAATTAGGAGTCCTGATACAATGGATTAATTTGATTATAGTTTCTCTTATTCTGAATAATTACGGCACTCCCTTTCATCAGTGTTTAACACTAACTGCTCATATGACGCCATGTATATAAGCACCAAATATCTGTTTCTTTTTTCCCATTCAGAAATCCCACAGCATTGTAACGAAATTTTTTCCAGGGGGGGGGGGGGGGGGGGAGGTTGGTTCGATTTTTTTTGTTTTCTTGCGGGAATTGTAAGGATCCCATCTGCTCACCAAAAGCACAGGGGAACGCCAGCAATTTTCTTTTTTACACCTTAATTCTCTCTCTCTCTCTCTCTCTCTCCCTCTCTCAGTAGGGAGGGGGCAGCCCCCTGACTCCGTCATTCCCTCAAAACACAGAAAGAGGGCTCACAAACAGAATTATCTTCTTGATAAACACTGATCACAACGTTACACTATACCCGTACCTGAACAATGAGATACATCACATCTCAGTAATTGCTTCGCGGTTTTCTATTCATCTGCAGTGGACCGCCATAGGTCATTATCACATCAGCAGTCCAACATTGTATCTTCATATTTTCTAAGGCTTGTTTTTGCAAGATTTCCTATTTCTTGTATCCCGTGATGTTTCTAGGAATACCCTAGTCCCTGGATAATTGCATGCATTAGCGCCCGACATTAGCCGATGTACCGTTGACCTGTTGCCGATCTTGAAAGAGGTGTCCGAACTTAAGACAGGGGAAAGGGGGGGGGGGGGGGGTGAGAGCAAACAGGGGCGTAGGGTGGATGTAGAAATTGATGGGTATAGAGAGAAAGAGAGAGAGAGAGGGGGGGGGGGGGGGGTCACGAGTGCCATGGGGTTTTATTAGGTGGATAAATTGCGAGAGGACAATGCCATCGACAGAGGGCAGGATGTCGTATCTTTATTAAAAAAACACATTTCCCCCTCCCCTTTGTCGGCCATGTTTTCTTCATTATCTTCCCCCTGTTTTCGCTACTGCAAGAGGATTATTGGTATAGCTATGCCGATGTCTGGAGCTTTGATATAATAATGTATATTTAATGAGAATATGTTGGAGAAAACAATGGAAATGCAACTTAATTTATATTTCTCGTATCAGTTCTTTGCTTCTGATTATTGATTAAGAACATTGGTACCTCGATTGAATTGAGTGGATGAATTGAAAAGGGGAACTCATTGAGGAGCAAAACTAGATACAGCGTACTTTTGTAAATAGAAACAACTTGAGCCTGAAAAATAAACCAATGACAAACGAGGACTTACCATGTATTTCTTCGAATCACTTCTAAAATAAATTTCGAGGGATTATGCAAGCCGGAAAATTAGACCCCAGAACGAAACGGGTATGCTTTATTACAGACATATACCTCTGATCGAATTGCTACTTGCCCTAAGGACTCGCCGTTGATAAATAGCCCCAAACCTTCTCACTACTGTCTCTCCACAAAAAAACGCACTCAATTTGACCCATTTCTCGACTTTTTCAGCTAACGCGAAATAAACAGGGGATTCATTTACAAAATTAAGATGAGAAAAAAAAAACTTCGAGTCTATTCTTTATTGCAACCCTTCATTTTCTCGTTTTCTCTTCTCTTGAAAATCCATCACAAAAAGTACCCGTTGCTTTGGTAGCAAACACGAACAAGCTTATATCCCGCGGATATTCATCGAATTTGAGTGCTTTTCAGTGTAATCGAACACCCAATTTCTTCGTTTTTCCAACAACACCATGAACATGTTTGATCGCTGATGAAGCGAAAGAAAATCCCCTTTTTATATAATACATGTACAATGAAAAACATGAAAGATCAAAATTTGTTTACGCTTTCATAATTTTCCGCCTGAACTCGGGCTCAATGGCCTTCTTTCTCACGTGTGTGTCTTGAAAAGATTTTGCAGTATTATCTGTATTTTTTCGTACACAATCTTGCAATCGATAGGAGAAAGCTCGAATGTCGAATTGTTACGTAGAGTGTCAGGTGTTTGATGTACGAATCGTTCATAACAAGTTTACATTTGTTAACAATAGACAAACATGAGAAACTGGGAGGAAATTATTTTGTGGTGACACACAAGGAAAAGCTCCTGGCATTGGAACAGGCGGGCAAGATGTAAAGAACACGCAATTCATAGGAAAATTACTAACAATGCACCACGACTAACAATATAAAATGAACCGGAAGTTAAAGACATTACTGTTTGTCTTACTATATAATCAAATGAAATGCAGCTAAAAAGGTTTTAGTAGATAATTATGTTAATTTTCGATAGGAGAAATAATCTTCTTAATAATGATCACCATAAAGAACTGTTTGGTGGGACAAACTGTGGAAGACAGAAATATTTTCAATGTTTCTAATGCAGACGATTCACGATATAGTCTAGCGCCATCTATGTCGACTATCTGCCACATTCGGACAAGTTACCTCCACACAGAGAATCGGTGAACTATACCTCATAGTTTATATCTCCAAATGTGGCAATCAAATTTGATTTCTCAGCATGACTCTCCATACAAATGTGATGTTTTGTTCATGATACCAGCAATAAATTGCTTGTAATCTATGTACTCCAAGTATCACATTTTCAATGTAGGCCTTCTTATGCCACGGTCTCTAGCTGCACCTTCAGTCACACCGCTAAACCGACTTTGAACCGACCGATTATCATTACGAAAATTCCTCGCTAGAGAAATTCCGACTTTAGTGTCCCTAACTCGGAATTGTCTCATAGAGTTTGAAAACGAGCCCGGAGAAGGACCTCCCGATCTTATCACTTTCCTAATCCATTGCCAACGACGCGCTGATAAGACCCGTCAACAGAGTCTGGCTGAAGAGAAAATGTGAAGAAAAAAATCCCAAAGTTACACAAATCTGTGTTTTTTTCTCCCGAAATTTGTTCTTAGGGATTCATTTACCCCAAAAAACTTCAAAGCACAAAAATCGGGCAAGTAATACCGGAGATATGATATTGAAATTCACGAACAAATTTCAGATTTGACTCACTTCAGGAAACTTTTCCCCCTTCTTCTCGCGGAGAGAGCTGTCAATCACGTTTCGACCGGCTGTTTAGCAGCTGTATCGGATTAAGCCCTCTTAGTATGACTGACCAGCTTGTATGACTGCGCATATCAGTGCACATGTCCTTTTGATTCATGTTTTATTTAGAATTTGATTTTATTACCAGAAATTTGAAAATGAACTGCTACCTCAAATGCAATTTTGAACGGGGAAAAATGAACCAGCAAAAGCGGAGATAAATATGAGATCGTGCGCTCTGCCGACGCTGCTCAGCCTACGCTTGAGCGCAGATTGTCGCATAGACATACGGGTCTTTTCCGAGTTTCGTCCAATTTTCTAGCGAGGCACTACGTGTCCGTTCTTCCCTCGCTGTAGCACGTACGGTCTCGTTAGAAAACTGTATGCGTAAGTGCACTGCGTGCGCCGGCATCAGAATCAAACTCGGAGAAGGTTGTGTGACAATTTCTGAGCTGCGTGTCTGAGCAAGAAGTTACGGTCTGAGCGATGTGTATGTTATTGTTGTTGAATGAGAGTAGTCTAGTTACTAGACCTTCGCTGTGTTCTCATTGCTTTTGTTTTAATAAACCGACCTGGCTAAGCAGTATTCTCTCTGTCTTAAATTCATTATGTTATGTTATGTTTCTACCTTTTTTTCACCTTCTCTTATGTTATTGTTTGTTTTTATTATTCCGTAATTTCCTATTCCTATCTTTCCTTACGCTATCCTTTAATTGTTTCTTTCTTCTACCACCTTCTTTTTCTGTCTTTTCTTATGTTAATCTTTGTTTTTTCCATCTTTCATCCTTTGTTCTATCTTTCCATTATGTATTCTTAATCATTTTCTCTTTTTGTCTTAATTACTTAATGTTATTCTTTGTTCTATCATCTCTTATGCTATTGTTTGTTGTTATCATTCTATTATTTCCTCTTCCTATCTTTCCTTACGCTATCCTGTGTTTCTTCTTTCTATCACCTTCTCTTATGTTATTCTTTGTCTTTATCATTTTCTCTTTTTCTTTTTCTGTCTTTCCTTAAGTAATTATTAATTTTGTCTTCCTTCAATCACCTTCTCTTATGTTATTTTTTGGTCCGAAGCGCGGAAGCTTTGAAGTTTCATTACATTATTTATAGTGGAAGAAAACATCCCGCGCTTTTTTTACGTTTCATTAAATTATTAGACAAAGAAGGCGATTCGTTGTACCGTTCTCGACTCTAAGTCTTTCTTATCTTAAATAAGACCTCCCCCTCCCGCGCTTTTAACGATTCATTTAATTATTCGAAAAAGAAGGCGATTCGATGAAGGCCTACCGTTCTCGACTCTAAATCCTTGTCTTAAATATTACCCACCCCCCCCCCCCCTCCCGCGCTTTTAACGATTCACTTTGAGAAAGAAGACGATTCTTTGTACCGATCTCGACTCTACCAGGGCACAGCGCAAAAACTTTGACGTTTTATCAATAATTGAGAAAGACGATTCGTTGTACCGTTCTCGAATCGTAATTCTTGTCTGAATTGCGCCCCCCCCCCTCCCCCTCACCAGGGGCGAATCCTGCCGGCGGCAGGGGGGGGGGGGGGTCCATTTTTGAGGGAAATTTGTTGCGCCGACTAAGCCGGCCGGTGAATCAGCGGGGGAGGGGGGGCAGATTCTATAATATATATTTTCGGGGGGGGGCGCTTTTTTCTTTTGTTTAAAAAAAGGTAAAATTTACGTTACTATCCTATTTTTTAAAACCGTTTTGGGGGGCTAGGGGGTGGCCGGGTCGGTAAAATCGGCCCGTGGATCCGCGCCCCAACTCACGCGCAAAGCGCTGAAGCTTTGACGTTTCATTAAATTATTAGAGAAAGAAGACGATTCGTTGTACCGTTCTCGAATCTTAATTCTTGTCTGAATTCAGCCCTCCCCCCCCCCCTCCCGCGCATTGCGCGGAAGCGTCAACGATTAATATAATTATTCGAGAAAGAAGATGATTCGTCGTACCGTTCCCGACTCTAAATCCTTGTCTTAAATAACCCCCCCCCCCCCTCCTGCCCGCGCTTTTAACGCTTCATTTAATTATTCGAGAAAGAAGACGATTCGTTGTACCGTTCTCGACTCTCAATTCTTGTCTTAATTACACCCCTTCCCACTCTCGCACAAAGCGTGGAAATTGAATTGTTCTCGCTGTTCTCTATTTATAATTCTCAAGCGCTGATGATATTGGCATGCATTTTCTTCATTCATTTTCTTTACTTTCCGTTGGCATACTTTTAGTAATAAAGCCGGTAACAACGATATTTTAATTGTTTTCGCTTCGCTCTCTCCCGTGACCCGTCTCTCTTGATATTGCTCAAGCGCATAATTGTTATATTGACATTCATTTTCTTCATTCATTTCTTTCTTTTCGTTGCTGACTTTTTGTCATGATAGACGGTAGTAACATCAGCCAAATTGAATTGTTTTCGCTTCTCTCGATCTCTTGCAATCTGTCTCTCTTCATAATTCTCAAGCGATGGTGATATAGGAATTCATTTTTTCGCTTCATTTCTTTTTTTCCGTCATTTCGCTTACTTTTTTTCATAATAGATGGTAACATCTGGGAAATTAAATTGTTTTCGCTTCTCTCGATCTCCAGCGATCTGTCTCTCTTTAAAATTCTCAAGCGCTGATGATATTGGCATTCATTTTCTTTACTTTCCGTTGGCTTACTTTTTGTAATAAAGCCGGTAACATCAGCGATATTTTAATTGTTTTCGCTTTGCTCTCTCTCGCGATCCGTCTCTCTTTATATTGCTCAAGCGTTATTATTGTTATATTGACATTCATTTTCTTCATTCATTTCTTTCTTTCCCTTGCTTACTTTTTGTCATGATAGACGGTAGTAACATCAGCCAAATTGAATTGTTTTCGCTTCTCTCGATCTCCCGCAATCTGTCTCTCTTCATAATTCTCAAGCGATGGTGATATAGGATCTCACGTTTTCGCTTTTTTCTTTCTTTCCGTTGGCTTACTTTTTTCATAATAGACGGTATCATCAGCTATTGAATTTTTTCGCTTCTCTCGATCTCCCGCGATCTGTCTCTCTTTAAGATTCTCAAGCGCTGATGATATTGGCATTCATTTTCTTCATTCATTTCTTTCTTTCCGTTGGCCCACTTATTTCATAATAGACGGTAACATCAGCTATTGAATTTGTTCGCTTCTCTCGATCTCCCGCGATCTGTCTCTCTTTAAAATTCTCAAGCGCTGATGATATTGGCATTCATTTTCTTCATTAATTTTCTTTACTTTCCGTTGGCTTACTTTTTGTAATAAAGCCGGTAACATCAGCGATATTTTAATTGTTTTCGCTTCGCTCTCTCTCGCGATCCGTCTCTCTTTATATTGCTCAAGCGCTATTATTGTTATATTGACTTTCATTTTCTTCATTCATTTCTTTCTTTCCGTTGCTTACTTTTTGTCATGATAGACGGTAGTTACATCAGCCAAATTGATTTTTTTTCGCTTCGCTCTCTCCCGCGATCCGTCTCTCTTTAAGATTCTCAAGCGCTGATGATATTGGCATTCATTTTCTTCATTCATTTCTTTCTTTCCGTTGGCCCACTTATTTCATAATAGACGGTAACATCAGCTATTGAATTTGTTCGCTTCTCTCGATCTCCCGCGATCTGTCTCTCTTTAAAATTCTCAAGCGCTGATGATATTGGCATTCATTTTCTTCATTAATTTTCTTTACTTTCCGTTGGCTTACTTTTTGTAATAAAGCCGGTAACATCAGCGATATTTTAATTGTTTTCGCTTCGCTCTCTCTCGCGATCCGTCTCTCTTTATATTGCTCAAGCGCTATTATTGTTATATTGACATTCATTTTCTTCATTCATTTCTTTCTTTCCGTTGCTTACTTTTTGTCATGATAGACGGTAGTTACATCAGCCAAATTGAATTTTGTTCGCTTCTCTCGATCTCCTGCAATCTGTCTCTCTTCATAATTCCCAAGCGATGGTGATATTGGAATTCATTTTCTTCATTCATTTCTTTCTTTCCGGTGGCAAACCTTTTGTCATGAAGCCGTTTACATCAGCGACATTGAATTGTTTTCGCTTCTCTCTTTCCCGCGACCTGTCTCTCTTTATATTTTCCAAGTGCTTATTAGTGTGATATTGGCATTCATTTTCTTCTTCCATTTCTTTCTTTTCGTTGACTGACTTTTTGTCATAAATCATAATAGAAGGTAAACATCAGCTAAATTAAATTGCTTTCGCTTCTCTCTCCAGCGATCTGCGTTCATTTTCTTCATTCATTTCTTTCTTTTTGTTGGCTTACTATTTGTCATATAAAATCCGGTAACATTAGCTTAATTGAATTGTTTTTGCTCTCCTGAGACATGTCTCTCTTTATATTTCACAAGCGCTGGTGTTGTAGGCATTCATTTCCTTCATTCATTTCTTTTTTTCCGTTGGCATAATTTGTGTAATGAAAGCCGGTAACAGCGATATTGAAATGTTTTTGCTTCTATCTCTCCTGCAATCTGTCTCAAGCGCCGGTGATATTGACGTTTATTTCCTTCATTCATTTCTTTCTTTCGGGATGCAACGTCTCGTAAATATGCTAATAACACTTATTGTTCGACTTGAGTTCCAAAGTTGCCAGTTGCTGGTACCACATCTAATTTACTTTTCGCAGGTCCATGCTGAAACCAATAATTATTGTCTGAATTCTAGACTAACCCAACTCTCCAGGCTCACCTAAATGTACGCAAGCTCTGTTGATTCAGGGATTAAGTCCTTGATAGCCTTGTATTGACAGAGGGATAAGTTCACCAGCAGATAAGGAAGGGTCTTGTTTACTTAATGATAATGACTATATCAAAGTGCTTAAGCCCAAACTAAAGTCTATGAGACAATTCGCTGATTTTCTCTAACGGAGAGTTTTCGTCATGATCACTGCATGGGTATAATGTAATCTTTCGTTCAGTGTTTTTGGTAACGCCCCAATTTAAAAAAATGAAATGGAAGCTCTCATTACCAATCATGTGAAAGAATATGGTTTGACTATACATGATGATAAAAAATTTGCTGGGAAACCGCCTACTAATTCATATATTTGGTAAATTTGTTTCTCTCATGGTCCTGTGAGAGATATAGGGTAGTCCCATATACATCTTTCTGCGTATAGTGCTTGTAACTTTACGAAGAATGGGCCAAATTTCTTATCATTTTGATGATTCCAGACCCTTGCAGATGCTAGATGCTAGATGATCAACCTTTTCTGATCGATTCCACAACGTTTCTTTCACAATTCAATCGCATGACCATAACTGATCTTTACCTTGATCGGTGTAACACAGAATAATGAGACGCTTCAATTTTACGCTATGTACTTTGAAGCTGCACAAGGCGTTTTAGATGTAAACATTGTTGAATGGTTTCATGATCGTTAGGCGTATTACTGGAGCGCAGGGGCACATGCCGAAGAAGTAGAATAAGAAAGAGAAAAAGGAGGAGGAGGGGGAGGAGGAGAAGAAGACCCTCTCGTTTTCTCTTTTCTTAACTCCGATAACGTGCACGTATGAGCTCTTTTTATCATTTATGTTATGTTTTATCACGGAGATATGCTCGAAGAACCCATCCTCATTAAACTGGACTCGATCGCATGCCTACTTTATGCAACCCTTTGTTACGTAATGGGGCCTTGATGAGCGCGAAGACTGCAATCATAATCTTTGTAGCAGACACATTGATTGTGACTAACGAGCTAACTTTATTTTCTAAACTTTAAAAGCGTTAAATCAAAGATAAGCTGGTATAGAATTCTTAAACTTATTTTTTAAATTTTGCGTTGCTCCTAACAACTATACCTCTCGGATCAAACCGATTCACTATGTAGACTATAGTCTAAACGATGATAAACCTTTATTGAGTCTTCCAAACAGTTGTATGATTCGGATGGACTTTCCATGAAAAAACTCATAAAAAACTGTTGTCGACCTATGTATTAAGGAAAAAATGAAATTTTCTCAATTAACATGGTATCTTGTAACTATCAACCTAATATAACCGAATTAAAGGATGAATGAAATCTATATAGTTCTTGAATTCACGCCATTCCCTGGAAGATGGACAGCGGAGAGCTGTCAATTATTCCATCATTGATAAATGGATTGAACAAGTCTGATGTCTTTCCACCTTTTCTGCCTCGAGTTCGAAGAGCCTGGGATTTCCAAATAAAAAAAAGGAAAGTCGATGATAAGTCTTTGGTCACCCCCTCGCAGACACAGGTGGGTGCAACAAGCAGACGGTCTCGTACACCGTGCGCTGCCAGCTGTTGTGCGGCTCCTCCATCGGCGGCGACGCATTCGATCGTACTCGAGGAGTTCGTCCACAGACACAACAGATTCCGGGTTGTATTATTTTGGCCGAAGCCCGTGATATCAAGCTCGCACGCACGACACACAAGTCATGTCATCGTCTCGCGGCTAGCTGCAGTCACAATATCTGGGTCAAACATGTCAGAACGGTCATCTTCGCACACTACCTGCATGCCCCACCGTAACACCATCGCCAACGCTAAAGGCTCTTGATTCGTCATATTGTCTCGTAAACTGTTTGACAGTCCTTTGACAGATATTTCGCACCAGGTGATCACTCCAGGCACGGAGGATGCAGACACTGGGGTTTATCTGTCTTCCTGTGCCTATGTCAGCACCTCGCTTTCAGATATTTAATGATGTCAATTTGTCATAATGAGATATTGCTCAAATCCTGATATTGTCTAAGAGACGTGATTTCTTTTTAAACGTAACTATTTGTAAACTGCAAGGAGAACGGAACAGACGTTTGAAGATTCTGAGGTAGGTGACCGTATAACAAATGTTTATTTAAATTTCAATCATTCCTGGAAGAAAAAAAAAGTTGATTTCATGCAATGCTCTTCACATTATACGCAATATGTTTTGAGATTGAAATACATGTAGAGTGCTTATCCTACCTGCAATTTGATTTTCTCCGACCCGTGTTGAAACCTTTTATTCTTCTTTTTACCTTGTATCCATGACGTTCCTAACGTTAATGTTTTCACCACATGAATATAGGTCAAAATGTACGTATAATGGCCAGTTTGAGGCCATACAACTGAATGCACATTTTCTTTGAAGAGGCTTAATTAGAATAAAAGTGAAGTCATAGATTGTTATAAAACAAAAACTTTATACAATCGTACATTTTATGGGATTTATAGGTTTTTTTTTTTATGTGCAACTAGCTCATGCAGCCGTTGTAACACTGTATATCATTTTCTCAATTTCATATCATCTCCCCCATAACATTGCTTTTATCTCGACTTTATCTGTATAACCGAAAAGCGTAACATTTTGTATGCGAAAAGCCCATTCCCGTTACTTCACGAATGCTAGAAAATCGGATTTGTTTACTTTTTTTTTCGCCATTTGTTATATCCTCCAAATAATGATAAGGCATTGGTCATTCTTCATACACGGTGACTATATGCAAAAGATGGACATGGATGGACTACCGCAGACAGTGCGTTTCAACCTCGTTGCGAGTCACGTTTTTATTGTTGACTACTTATCGCGACAATGCGAGAAAGACAGTAAATAGAACTGACCCAAAAGTCACGCAACATTTGGCGTGGTGGTGCCATCAATGTCTTCGTTGACATTATGTGTACTGTAATTATCGGCAATGATATATATAGGCCTACAATTTGTAGGATCGTGTTGTTTTTTTCTTATCCTTTTCCGATGATCTCTGTAAAATGCCTCCCTTATATTTGGGAGGTTGAAAAGGTTATGAAATATTGAAAGACAAAATTGATTTGAGTAGCCCGATTGTTAGTAGGACAGGAATCCCACAGCATGATTTCTATAATACAATCGAATGTATTATCTGTATTTTAAAAACGGAGTAAATTTAAGGGGGTAGACTATGGCAAGGAAACAAAAGAGTACAGACAAATACAAAGAAAGATTCTTGTGTTTTGAGGAGCGTTATATGCGCCTAATGTCTGCCGCTCCTGGTTTAACGACAAAACCGTCATTCCATATCTTATTTTATTGACATAACGGTAAGTCGGTAAGATTACGTAATAAAGATAAATGATGGCAAGTGATACGGGATAATAGCATTATTTTGCTGGGTTCTTAAGATAAAACTAAATAAAGGACGTGTGCTGTTCAAGGAACACACCAACCTGTCTTCTTTCGTAGTTTTCATAGTATACTGACCAAATACCAGCATTAAAGTGGTAAAACTTCAGGCTACAATTAGGAATTACCGTATCAATCTCCGATTTTCGATATCCGAAATTTTGTAAAACACAATTAAGGATAAGCCTATGTTTAAATTACAATCTCAAATACAAAGTATATGCTTACTTTTTAGAAGTAAATTTCTCGACTTTTTTCTCTTCAGTTGATTCGAGTCCTGAAGGAGGAGATTTCGACGCCGCTGCTTGAAGAAGCTATTATACAATTAAAATGCTCTATTGTCGATTTTTAAAGAGATTTGAACGGGTATGGGGGTTTTGAGATATCTTACCAATATTCTCAAAGAAAATAAAATAAGAGAGGATTGTGAGAGGGAATATAGAACAGAGAACATGAAAACGCAATCAAAATGTTGAAATCATTTAGCTGCCAGCTGCTCCCCCATTTCGATGGAAAATTGTTCATGTTACACCTGATGATTGTGACGTCTCAGAAAATGTGCATAATATCTTATCTAGATATAATGGCGTCATAATTAGTCTTTGAAAACAGCCCCTTTCCGATGAAAATGACAATAGATGATAACGAAGCTAGAGAGGGAATAGGGATGGGGCTCCATGAAAATGTTGAATCTGCCAATAACCGGCAAACATAAGGGGTGGGGGTTCCTTGGTGGTCTATTTGTATATTTCCATATTCCTCGATATTGAAATTATTCATGGAAATACACGAAAATGAGGGTGTTGCTTAAAAAGAATATAGGCCTAACCATTGATTTGTTTTGACATTATAATATAATATAATGTTTCCAGTATTTGTTCGGTTTCCTATTATATCCCTTTTTTCTAACATCATGATTTTACTGGTATGTATTTAAATTGACGAACCAGGGTTGTTTTTCAAGCAAAAGACATTGAAAACCGAGCCTTCGTATACACATATCAGTTTTTATTACATAACGAGTGGATGTTTAGTGACTGGTACCCATGCATGATATTGTCCAGTTGAAATACCAACAAAATATCTCGTTTTAAGAGGCATGCCTATATAGTCCGAAACTTAAGCTAATAACTTGCCATGACAGAATAGTCTACAGGATATCTTGATGTGAACACGTTCAGCAAAGTTGATTTTAGATAACGAAAGGTCATTTTGATACAACTGACTAAATGTAAATTTGTTATGTTCGTTGTTTGTATGTCTGTTTGTTTGTTTGTTTTCTATTTTCGTTGTTAACTTGCGTTTTGAATTGTGACTTTAAAAATTAAAACTGAACAAAAACAATTTCTCAATCGAAATAAAGAAGAAAATCAAGATTTCACGTGCCTCCCTCCCCCTCCTATGCGACGCCCTACACTGGGCATCCTGCATCATGACAGTAATGTCCATCTCACCAGCAGCCAAGTTATAACTATAGAAAACGCGCAAGCATTACAAACATGTACTGCATTGTTATTGGTCATGAAATGGCGCCTCGCGGGTAGCATGAGGTGTCACGTGGTTGGAATCTTGTCACGTTATACCCAACGAGGCGCACTTCGCCATGTTTGTAGTTTGTGTGCACAGACCGCAGTAGCGGCACTCGAAGTTTTTTAGATCGAAACAATATGGGCTGACGAATGTCTTCATAAATCATCACAACATTTGACCATGGCGGCAGAGGCTCAAAATATCTCGCTTGGATGATGTTCTTTATTTCTAATCGGGTGACACAATAGCTAAATCCTTTCTAGATACATTTTATTTCTTAAAAGGTCTACCTAGTGTAGCTGCAGCAGTATAGCTTGGATTGCTGCCAGCGATAACCTTCGTGTGTGAAGGCCGACAAAAGAAAATGGCCTCTTTTTCCAAACGGCATAATTCATTTTCAGAAACTCCTTTTATCCGCCACTATTCATGCATTTGCTATAGATTATGTATTTCTTGTTTATCTGGAATAATGGAATACGAAATCCGTTTTAGTCCTTTTTATTTTATTTGACTGTTTTCTTAAACAAAATGCTAATTCAGCTGAGCATCTCGTACCGATAACGATCCGATAATACGATAAGGGTTAAAATAATCCATTAGAGTAGTAAAAATTAGCATCTGCTTGATTAAAATCAGGCATGTCGTATCATGCACAACTGGTTCGGTCACCAATACCTCATCAACCGTTAAAAATATGGAAAGCCCATTTAAAAGGAATATCTCTCAACATTTACAATTGTTTACAACAATCACTAAATTCGCCTGTCGCATATGGAGACACCAATATTATGCAGCGGTTATTTTTTATGATTTTTGCAGGTAATCTATGGATTCAGCCTTCAGTGGAAAACACACTGTGTACTTTTATTCTCAGCAGAACAAGTCAATTATTGGAATTGGAATGGAGAATTAAAAGTTGTTGATCTTTAGATCAGACCTCTTCAAATCATATGAATTGAAGCTTTTGTAAAGCTAATTAATAGTTCGATGTATGAGGGTTCTTGACCGATGTTGTCTGTCTTAAAATTGATTGGATTGAATTTGTTCATGACACGTGTTACCCCCCCCCCCCCCCCTTTGCTACACACACAAAAATCATTATAAGAATTATTAAATTGCTTTTCATATTGAGCTTTGGACTTGATCATTACATACTATGGCCTGACCCGTGTAATGCTTCTTTTTGAACTATTACGTAATACCCTGTGTGGATGCATTGCCATTGAAAGAGGCAGCTCGGAAAGCCTCGTCCTAGAACGTTCGGAAGGCCTGGTTTCTGCTCGTTTCCCGTGAAATCTTATGAAAAGGGCTTGTATCATGTCCCACTATATCTTGCAGTAGCTTTTTCGAAATGCTATTTGCTTCTGCTGGGTCTATTTTTGTTCTCGAGACATCATTAATGCAAACAAATTTAAAAGTAGTACCGTACTCTTGTACCAGTCCTTCCCCTCTGCTTCCAAACTAAAACATCCGCATCTATTCATGGTGGGAGGGGTTGGTAAGCAGTTGGACCAAAGAGATACCAGTTTGTGGTATCTCTTTGGTTGACGCTCTCTCGGTCTACTCAAGCGTACACGTAGTACCAACATGTGGACGGCTCATATTATTACGGTTATGACTAACCCTGGGCTACACCCAGCATGGAGATCAATGAGACGATAATTTGAATCATTTACGTTTTCTTCTAATCCTTCGTCCAATACAACTTTGAGAAGAAGTAATCATCGAAAAACTATACTTGGGAACAACAATCAAAAGGCTGTACCAACTAGTGCGAGGTACTTCTTGTTACACCTTATGACTAAACTATAGGCTTGACATAGAATGGGGTGTAAAACACTCCAATACTAATCAATGAGACAGTATTGTGAACCAGTTACGTATTCCTTTAATCCTTCCTCCAATACAAAATTAGAGTGAATAATCATAATTTTGTTAAACCTGGGAATACAAATCAAAATGACAACGCTGTACCAACGTAATGTGTGGCTCTTATTGTTATATCGTATCGTAAGACTGAACCGTGACAGGCTACACCTAGAATTAGGTGAAAAGCAAAACGGCCCAATTCCAGTCAATTACTCTGAACTTTATGTGTAATCTTTCACCAAAACATATCTAAGAAGAATAATAGTAGAAAATCCACAGTGAGATGAGTTAAAAACATACACCATTCACATCTCTTGTGTACAGTTAACTCCACCTTGTAGTGACTAATCTGACCACTTCTGGCCAATCAACAGTGCCTTTTACTTTGTTGTCCCTGGTCATCCAGCTTTTAGGATGGGTAAACCCAGTTGTTTGGTACCGCCTATCTAGGATTCTGTTCCTACCTTAGTTCGATCATTTTTTTTTCTCTAGTTCGGTTTGTTGACCACGTACACCCCAAGGCGTTTCAACTTTGAGAGTGGTAGTGCGCACTTCGTCTCAAAAAAGGAGGTATACGATGAAGTATCATAACGACTAATTGAAGTTGGAAAGGTCATTTCTCGTGAGCATCTTCATTCTTATCTTCAATACCATGCCGCATTGGTGTGACTTATTTGTGTAGATGCAAGGATGCTACTCTGAACAGTTTTGGTTATTCCGTGTCGTGCATGTCTAGAAGATGATAGATGTTTTCATGATCTGGTAAGAGGCTAACCCCATATTATTTATAACAGTTATATGATGATATTGTTATATACGATAATTATATAATAATAATATTATTCATAATTATAGTAAACGTAATTTAATGATAATATAAATAGTTGTATATTATCATAAATCATTTATGAATCTATAATTTAATGATAAAGATGGTGCTCCTTTTAAGTTACACAACTTTATTGAATAAGTTAATAATGTTACTATATCACAAACCTCCATTGCATTATGTGAATTCTTCAGTGCGATGCATAACCGAATGCGAAGGTAAAAATATCAACGAATATAAAACAGTACACATCTAAAATACGTCTTTATTTGAATTTTTTCTTCATTTTACCTCTACCTGTTATCTACAGACCTCGCCTTCAGCAAATTGGAAAATGAACAATGCTCTTAACACAGTTTTGAATAATCCGTGGGTTTCACGCAATTCTGTTCTTGTATGGAAAGAAACCAATTTTTTTCCTACACTTGAAATCCATATAGAGAAAGACATTTCACCTCTTAAGTTTCTCGTGCGCACGTACAATTAGCCGACCACATTCTCTCTGGTACTTGAACAAGTCACAAGTGGCAAAACTCATTAGCCGCTAGTCTGTTTATGAGAATTAAAACCTGCATAGAAGCCCTACAAACAAACATATGTTTCATAGCAAAACCTTGACGATTTACAAAATTGATTTTATGCAATATATTCCAGAACCTTCCATTATTTTGTTGTGGTTATTCATGGAATTTAATGATGAACTGTGGAGTTCCATCGCTGTGGAAACTTGGCTAAGGAATGATATTCGGGGAAAAAACAGGCGATATTGCACCTGTTCATGATTGAGTATATACCTCCTAAAAGAGGTATCAGTACCATGGGGTTTGATGGGCCTATTACACAAGAATCATGGAGGATATTAAAACTCATCATGTGTATTAAATATAATTGCAGAATGATACAATAGTTGAGCAAAGATATGAATTTGAAAGCGGATGATTGTCTTTAAACTAACATTGAAACTCATTATGTATAATGCCCATACCCTGCTGTATATGGACTGGCCTTGTGTTTTGAATCATAGGCATGCATGAATACCCTACTGTATGCATAAGCTACATGATTTGTTTTATGCTCTATGATATTCTGTATGTCATCATAGTTGACATGAGTCACATTAGGAAATCCACAAAAAATTCATATGAATTGCTCGTGTCTTTACAAGGCACCATGATCATATTCAGGCAGGAATAACTATCAGTAACATAGATTATGTAATGGTTTCCCTTGTGTTGGGTTGGAAACTCGAGGGCCTCTCCGACAAACGTCGGAGAACCCCCGAGAGGGGAAATGACACATGCACCAGGCTTGGAGGGTGGCAGAAAAAGGACAGACACAACGAAGCCCTGGTACCTAGGGATGACCAACGATTGCGTTGGTAAAGTCGACCACCGGCCACTCTTTGATGTCTCCGTTCTCGGCTGAAATTATAACATTTTCTCAATTATACATTATTAGGAATATTGCAGCCTCTTCCCTGGTGCTTTGCCAGACTTCTTCTACTTCGCTGTCTCTCTCTGTCCCACTGTGTATCTCTCTCTCTCACTCTCTTTCATACTCTCTCTCTCTCACCCTATCTCTCTCTTTCTCTCTCCCCCTCTCTCTCCCATAACTCTCCCCCTCTCTCTCCCATAACTCTCCCCCTCTATCTTCTGGTGGTTCGTTTGATTGTTTTTGTTGTGATTGATTTGTTTTAGTTTGTTGTGTTGTTGTTGTTATTTGTCGTATGTTGGCACTGTGTTAGTGCTAATGAAAGTGTTAATGAAAGTATGTTAGTGAGTCAAGATAGACCTTTACCACTTTATTTTCATCACGCTTAGGTATTGGCTAACTACCAAGCAAGGCGATGCCAAATATAGATATCCTTCTCAGGAAGGTCTTCTTCGTAACTTGTTCCTTTTTCCTTTAGTTAATTTGTATTTTAAGAGGAGCGACAGTTGTGAATGCAGCCGTGAAACAGCAATCAAAGTTTCGAAATAGATCTGGCACTAAATGTACCCCTTCTTGCATTGTTCTTTCAGATTTTAACCAATTCGTGGTGGTCACTTTGTATTTCCCTAACCAACCCATCACCCGACTAGTCGACTTTGAGATAGTCAACAACGCCGACTTACATCATTATCTAAAGAAATCGACTCAACAACAAAACCACCGTGGACATCGTCCAATCCAAGATGGCGCCCATCAGCAAGAAAGCTCCCATTAAACCCATCCTCCCATCGTGTCGTGTTTGTGGTGACGAGGCTTCTGGGATACATTACGGGGTGACGTCCTGTGAAGGATGCAAGGGATTCTTCAGACGTTGCATCGGGAACAAGACCCTCATCGTACAGTGCCAGAAGGAAGGACACTGCGAGATCGGGAAGAATACTAGAGGGCGCTGTGCGCACTGCAGATACCAGAAGTGTCTTGCCGTTGGCATGTCTGTTCATTGTAAGTCGATGATTTTCTTCTTCATATTTAATGCTTATTTTAAAGTATGATTTTTGTTTGCATCAGGAAATGTCAAAACGATGTTCTTATTAATTGACTATATTGATTACAGCGAAAGCTTCATCGCATATATTGCTGATAATAGATTGAGCTTTGTCATACATTTCAAAATAAAGTGTTGTACAAGAAACTAATGTATATCCTTCCTATTTGAAGTAGAATAAAACAATATTCCTGTCAATGAAAAGGTATGGCTTTTATTGTTATCTGTGTATCATCATAATGTAAATTGAAACCTTATTCTTATCCTTCGCCCTTTGTTCATACCCTCAGCCGTTCGTGTAGGACGTTACTCCAAGAAGCAGAAGATGAAGAACCTTGCCGAGATCCAGAGTCTGGCTACTCCGGAGCAGATCGTTGAGCGGGAGAGGAAGGATCGCGAAATTTATGCACTCATTCAGAAGGTGGTTAACGCTCATGACGTCACCAGCTCAAAGATGACAACAACCGCACACGTAAGTCGAGTTCTGTGCATCGTTTCACGAAATTCTTATGTACAAGTTAACAGACAAATTGTTAATGTATAGTCATTTTCATACACGCGTTTAATGGGGTATCAACGAAATTGTCCTCATGACTGCTCCGTGAAACGTTTCCCCGTTTAACTTTCATGATAACGTATAAATGACAATAGGCAGTAGGCGATCACTATATTCTTCCATGATCTCCCTATTGCCAGATGTGTTTTATCTTATCTCTCCGATCATCTGTTTGATGGTAATTCTCTTTTTCTTTGTATTCAAATGCTGTGTTTTCATTCCATAAGTAAGGTTGTTTTAATATTTCATGCTATCCATTTACTATTTCTGACGTCATTAATACGCCAAATCCATATTTCCCACCATGATTCTTACAATTTCTCTTCGTTTTCTTTCCCTTTCCGCAATGCAGATCAAACTGAAGCAGGATTCCCAGCAGATGCATTCCGAAAGACTTCCCGTAGACCTCTCCACCCTCTCCCTTCCCGGAACCAATGCCTGGTCCCACTTCCTGGACGAACCATGCGACCTTGGTGACCTGTACTCCAGGATCTGTACCGTCAAAGGCTACCTGACCGACGTCCTCACACCCTCCGTTGTCAATGTAGTGCAGTTCAGCAAGAACATACCTGGCTTTTGCGATCTCCTGCAGGTATGTGATCCATCTTACTCGATTTGAACCGATCCAAAGAGGTTGTACAATCTAGAAATTCACACTTTACAGAGTCAATCATTGATCATTGTGAGTCTTAAATAGAGTTGAAAATATCTGCTGTTTTGTAGGAGAATAATGCTTTGTTACACATTGGGAGAATGTTTGAAACTCGATGTAATACTTAACATCAACATAGGGGTCGCTGATTAAGGCATGCATAGAAGTCACCCTTGATAAGTCGGCAAGTTATCCACTAAACTTCACAGTTTCTAACTCCACGATCACCCTACCACTTATTTCTATAGGAGGATCAGATGACTCTTCTCAAAGCTGGCTTCTTTGAGATCTGGCTGCTGCGAACGTGCATGGAGATCGCCTTCACCTCGGACTCGGTGTCCTTCGGAACGGATCACGGGTACGCCATGTCTCACCTCAGCATGCTTGGCTGTGACTACAGATTCTGGGACGAGCTCTTCGACTTCTCCAGGGGCTTCAACAACCTCCAACTGATCAAGGAAGAGATTGCACTCTTCACAACGGTTGTACTTTTCAGTCCAGGTAATTATCACTTCTAGTTTCAAATTCAGATTCAAACGCATTTACTTCCATATTGTCGTCCTTATAACTTATAAAAAACGTAATCCAATGGCACAAGTGAAATTACATTTTAAAATCAGGATCTGAAATATTCTTCCCCTCTCATTCGTTTCAACTTGCAGAGTATATATTCTATAGCAGCTTAGAACTTTTTTGTGATTATTAACCAACTAAAATATCAAAGAAATAGGATGGATTTTCTGAAGGTTGTACTAAACTTTCCCTGGGTTTCATCTCTCCTGTTACTTCAGTTATTAATTTACCGTTCAGATCCTGGTTATTACATGGTTATTTTGCTACGAGTTTTCCAATCCCATTCAATCCAATCCGAGGGACGTTGTAGAGAGGAAAATTTTATGGAAAATTAGTGGCGCTGTGCAGGTGAAGAACATGTTTACTCGATTAATTATTCATTAAAGAAAAAAGTGGGCGTTGAAGATAGCTAAATTTAGTTTTGAATTATCTGCACGTACTCAAGAAGAAGATGAGAATAATCAAGCGGGATATACATGTTTTAACCAACGTTATTTCAGATGTGAATAGTAAATGAAATAAGTGGATGATCCTAGCGGGAATGAGTGACTGCATACAATAGACATACCAAAAAAGGAAACCTTTTTTTAGTTCAGTGGATTCTCATAAAGCAAAACAATAAGGCTCCGTGTACGACAATTACTAATCACATTCTAGCTTAATGCTTCAGGCCAGCCTTGATCAGTAATCTAAGCACGTCTTTACATTCTGACTAAAACTAATGTCATCCAACCTTTTGAAATCCAACCTGTTTTTTGCAATAAATGAATGAAATTCATTATCCGCGTGATTAAAAATAGACGTTATGTACATTATAGGCGAGGCTTTTATAAAGTATTAAATGTAATGATGAATACCGTTATGACAAGAAAACAGTAAATAATTATGTGTCCTCCTCCTAGTAAGGAACTTTATAATTCTCAGATTTATTTGAACAGAAATTGATTGACAGCGTAGTTAAAAAATAGGATACAATACACGAGCTTTGCACCAACCTTGTTTTTCTTTAATGCAGGGCTTATCCCCAATAACTATATATACCAGCAGCCAATCAGTAAGTTAACCATACTTTTTTCCTTCTTTGTATTTTGTGTTTGTAGATCGCCATGGCCTTGTGGAACCCGGCAAGGTAGAAGTGCTGCAGGATCGTTATCTGGAATGCCTCAAGAGAGAAGTGACGCGGAGGGACTGGAAAAACAAGCAGCTCTTCGCAAGGCTCCTGATGCAGGCCACCAACCTACGGGCAGTGTCCGCCATCTTCTTCAAGAGCACGTCTGAGTTCAGACACGCATGGCCTTACATGGAGATCCCGGCACTGCTGCAGGAGATTCTCAACTATGACTGCTGATATAACAAAGCTAAACAATTTCAAAAAAACATATCGACGGACAAAGTTGTGTTTTCAAAGTGGCTGTGAAGATTGACTTCTTTGTGTGCGATGTTGTTTTTGCACGTGCATGTGAGCTGTCGTTAGGACACTTCAGTGTATGTTCTTTATGACTTGTCTTTTGGGTCTCACTTGTTGAACGATGGTCCCATTCATTTATATCTGTGTCATGTGTGACGGTTTGCTTTGCTTGGCCTTAAACGCATCTAGTGGGCAGTGTGTGGTAGAATAGAATCGCAACAGATATTACTATACTATGAAGACATCATGTGGAAATCCTCGGCCTGGTGCAGACGATTCGCACATGACAAGTTCTTCGTATTTAATGTGTTTTGTATCTATTACTTCTTACTGTGGCCATGATTGCACAAGTTTATCATATTTTACATCTGTAGTGATAAAATCTCGCTCAGTCTATACTAGTGTAGCTTTTTAGCATTCATCCTCTGCTGGGCAGATTGAATTTTAGCATCTAGATAACAGCATTAAAATAAGAGTGCATGGTCAATGTCTTGATGACATTATAGCACTGTTGAACGGTGAACGTAGTCTAATTCTTAATCTGTGTCTAGTTACAACTAGCACACGTTCATGAATTCTTGACATTATACATTCGTATGACCATGTCTATCTATGTGTGACATCGTTTGTTAGTCATGTTATGCAACACATAACGAACATTTAAAGAGGAAGTCAGATTCTTGAAAAGAAACACTGTTGTTTTGTTGTAGTTTTCGAAAGAAAATACCAAAACGACATCGATTTTTGTACATAAATCGCTAAGTAAGGTGATGGTATGATTTATATATAGTTGCGCATGGTGTAGATATGGATGGAAACGCCAAATATATGAGAAGCGAATATGTAAATAAGATATATTTTATCTATATGAAACCTTGATGAGACTGAATTCTACTCAGACAAGTAGAATTAAAAGAAATATGTATTCTCACTATAATTATATCGTTTTCATCCGCCGGAAGGCAGGAACAGGCAACGTAACGTGTCTTGACAAACCCCGTGTAGCGACTATTTGCCTTCAAAGAAAATTAGTGATTTTAACAATAAATTAATTTATCTTACTTCAAAGTCGAAAGAAGAACATCAGTTAATAATATTAAATATTTTATCGTCGTACAAAATGCACTGCCAATCGTCCAAAATGAAGTAGCGACATACATACTTGGCGGAACTTATCGCAATGATAATCAAATCTACAAAATCTACTGATACTGCGTCGAGTTCCTGAGCTACAAATCATTCAGGTTTTAATATCATACCACATATTAAAATGTACTGAACTTTATTAGTTCCGAAATTTAACAGTCTGCCCCTTCCCAAAAGGACTCACATTACTCATTATCAAGTGTTTTAGCAGTGATAGAACAGTTTAAATGAATGCATATTTTGAAATGTGTATCAGAAACATTTGAATGTACATTATATGTATGTGTTCGTAATGTTATATTCGACAAGACTTGCCTTTTATATTTTTTAATTGATTTTAATTTGTGGTGCCTTTGCTCTGTACGCGTATATTCTTAGGACATTTTGCACTCCCAAATTCAAAGATAACTTTCAGCCAGGATAACCATTTAGTTTGATAGATTATCCTTTATATGTAGTTCATTTCTTGCCTAAGAACACTGACATATGCCTTTAATTTTCCACAACAAACCTAATTGTTATACATGTAATTTCTAGCATTAAGTGTATCGACGGGGCGTTGTCTGTTGATACTCTACAATGTTGGGGGGAATGTGTGAAGCGTTAATTGTGTGCTTTTCTTTAAAGCGAACAGAAATAACGCGATACAATAATAATTTTGTTTCAGATTTTGAAAAGGGTATCTCAGGAGAGGATTATTATTCCAATCAATGATCCATGAATGATGACGCATTTCTTTTCCTTTTTTTGTTTTGTGTTATTGATATAAAGTAATGAAACTTGAAATTGTATAAAGTGATTTTTTTTCTCCATTTTAGCAGTGCAAAATCTTTTCCTTCTTTTTTCTTTTGTCTGAAGACGTGCGGTACAAACTCTTTCTGGAAAAGAGCTTTAACGACATTTCAAAGGGAACTCAGCGCGAGATTGATTGTTAGATTTTAGAATTGATTAGTTTTGAACAGTTTTGACAGGTCAATAATTGTTTCTTTTTTCTTTTGTTTCTAGATTAAAATTCATAGCGAGAATAATTTTTTTGAAATTTGATTCTTTTGCATTGTACAGAATGAAACATTCGTGCAATTTGTTTTCAATGACATGTTATCGCTTTTCCACAAATGTAAATATGATTCATGTTTTTTAAGCTAAGAAAAATAAGTTGTTCTCTTGCAAAATATTGCATTAAGAAGTGTTCACTGTCATTTTAATCAGGCATAGTGAAATTTGAAAGGATTCATATTTTCATATGTAAAGCCGAAGATATTGAATATCCATGAAAAAGACTTAAATACCCAGTATTCAATCATATTTTTGCTGATGAAGACTATTATTGTCGTAATGATGATGATGTCATGTGTACAAATGGTATCGTGTCAATGTTACTTTTCAGATTGAAGTCTTGTCATTTCCCCCCTGTTTTCTTGGACCAGTATTTAACAGCGAGACCAAACAAAAATGACGAGACCAAAATACTATTCAGAAGAACATGAACTTCCATGTACTAAAAAGGTTCATGCTGTCAAATCTTATAGTCAGTAAGATATTTTCGCCGACATATTTGTGTATATAGTGATGTGTCTATAAAATGCGAAAATGGTCTAATGTTAAGTAAACCCCGGATACAAAAATGCAAAGTGTGTAATTTATTGATTTTAATCAAAGGTATGTTGTTTTCAAATTGTATATGTGCATTGTACATGACTGTATAGTGATAGTTCTATCCATTGACTCATGAACAAACCAACCTGAACACAATATCAACTCCATATCTCTCTCGCTCACTCTCTCTCTCTCTCTGTTCATCTCTCTGTTCATCTCTCTATCTGTTATTATCTCAATCAACTTGAAAACAAAATATATCGAAAAAAAGTATAAATGGGTCCGATGGGTTGACATTATTGCATAAGATGATTTGTATAAATGTGTGTAAAGTACATGTTATGATATTCTGCTTTCCTCTTGCTTGAAATTATTTTCTATGACTTGAAAAGGGTATATTTTGAACATAATCACAAAGACTATCGAGAAACCAACGCAACAGCAATTTCCTGCTGTGTTACCCATAGATATAATGTTTGAATTGCGTAATACGTATTCTCGCACGAAAGGTTATGAATAAAGCTGTTGAATGAATTGATTCGAAAATCTTTGCGATCTCATTGAGGATAATTTATGGTAGAAGTGGGTCAAAAATTGATTTCTGGTTGAAATAGAATTCCTGATGTATTTTTTAAGCAACTCATGAAGTCATCATTATATAAACATATTTTTACACTGAATGCTAATCTCAAAGTTATTTATTTTCGTTATTGATTATTGCGTTGGTATTGTAATGCTATTGTCTTATCCATTGCTGTTCTGCTTCGGTTAAGAGAGATATACAAGATGAAATTATTAAAAAGATATCACGCTTTAAGTGGTCATGACTCTGTAAATATTCCTATTGTGAATTTGGTTTTCTTTCTTCGCAACTGGTGATTGGTTGATTAATTGATTGGATTTCTGATTGAGAGCCACATAATGAGTAATGATAGTATTGAGCTTTTTTAATCCTGAAGAAAAAAGACCTGCAAATATCATTAGTACTACGAATTTGATGAATTGACTGTTATGATTGATCGATTTTTAATATTTTGTATTAATTGGTTGATTGGTTGATTGATTGAATGATTGATTGATTGACTGATTGGTGGATGGATTGATTGGTGAGCTGGTTGATCCATAAATAGGTGATTGAACAATATTATTGTTCGCTGTTTTGTTTGATTGATTACCTAAAAGAATCATTCATCAGTCGTTTGACTGGTATTTGTTTTGATGATCACAAGCAAAATTTTTTTTGTTTGTTGTTTGCTTTTTCACTCCATAATAATTGATCAATCCACTGATGGGTGATTTTTTACTGAATTTAACTTAAATCATTCAAGTTTACAGGAGCGTATCCAGGGGGCGTGGATGCGCTCTCCCCCATTTTACCTTCAAAAAGAAGAAAAATATCACATAAATGTTCAGTTTACTCATTCAGAAATGCCTCGGAATGTACCATAGAGCATCATAAGGTGCAACATTTTCCGGGGGCCTACGCCGTAAAGGCTTCGCGTTCGCAATTTCGTTCATTTCACGCCCCCACCCCCCCCCCTTTGGAAAATCCTGGATCTGCCTATATGGTTTAGTAATGTCCTTTGGTAAAATCATTAATTAACCTTTGTCACTCTTGAACCTGGTGAACTACACAGAAGATAATTTGGCTGAAATCTGTGTAATCATTTCAATTTCTTTATGAAGTTATTGAGAAACAAATTTCTTGAAGGACAGTGACTGATAATAATCACAGTTCTTCTTCCTTCGATGAATATCATTATATCAGCGCCGATTAACTATTTGTAAATGTATCAGCGGTATTCAGCCCTCTGTATCTTAAAGGAAAGGATCACCAAAGTTTATGCTAGCTCCTTCCAATGGTCACGTTGTTTAAAAGATTTAAATATGTATCCTTCTCTCCATTGCAGCAAGGATAATTTAATTACGCCAATATTGACATAGTCCCCTGTACCAGAATCCAGAGCAATGAATTATGAAACTGCTGCAATTATAATGAATTCCTATTATCAAGGATCTTTATGATGAATCCTTTATTTTGTTTTATTCTGAAGAAAAAAACCAACTGCATAAATATTATTGATTAATAAATAAAAGCGCATTAGTCTTTTTTCAGTTTTGTAATCTTATTCGGAACATATTATTATCGCAATTTCTCTTGGGGACTGAAAATGCTTTTGGGGGAACAGTTAAGGGCACACCGGTGACAGTGAGAGAGAGAGGAGGGGGGGGGGGGCGGGGGGGGGGGGGTAGTGAGTGCAATTTTTTTTTTTTTTTTGCTTAAGGGGGTGTATGAAGCTCTATTTTTTTGTATTCGATACCCAACCCCCCCCCCCTTTTTTTGAGAAAGAGAAAAAAAGGTCGATTTTTTATTTTTTTGGCAGGGGAGGGGGCCTGGGCCCCCGGCGCCCGGATCCGCCTCTAGTGTGTGGGGCGAGGGGGAGGGGGGGGGGGGGGGGGCTCGAACCCCACAATCCCGCGGGCTCTGTATATATTAAAAATAATAAATGTATTCTGTCAATTTAGAAAATCTGAGGATTTTAGTTGTATTGTGTCTGTTTGAACATGTCAAAAAATAAAGTGACGCTTTTGTTTGCTGTGCCTAGAACCGATAGATAACACAAACAACATGTTTGGTAAGTTGGTTTTGCTGGCAACAATCAACAACGGGGAGAGGCCGTCTAACGTTATCCTTTTCTAATGGAAGTCCAACATACTCCGATAAAAATGCTATAAGAAAAATATATTTTCTGTGAAGGAGTTAGGCCAAATCCTCTTCTCAGGTCAGGGGCGGCCGAACGACTTCCAAGAAAAAGAAAAAGGGGACCTACAAAGGGAAATATACAAACTTTTAGACACTAGTATATAAACTATAAACCCCTATAGAAATCAAAAAGGGTACTTTTGAGAATGGAAAAAGGACACTTATTGCAAAGGAAAATGGGAACTTGTCGAAGTAAAAGGGTCACGTTTCCAAATAAAAGGGGCACTTATCAGAGTTGAAAAGGGGGAAGGGGCACTTTTACAAATTGATAGGGGCACTTGTCAAAGTAAAAGGGGCACTATTCCTAGGTAAAAAGTGGCATTTTTCCTATGTAAAGAGGGGCAATTTTTGTGTGCTTAAAAAAGTGTGGGGGGGACACTGTGCCCCACCCCCCCCCCCCTGCCCCCGGGAGGGCCGTCTCCACCTTAGGTACACTTTTGCCCCCTTTTATATGTGCTGTGCCCTAGGGTAGTCGATACCCCTTCAGGAAAAAAAAACTAACAGGAACAAGCTCTTGATTTTTATTGACATTTTGTGCAATGGACCTCGATCGACGGTATCTACATTGTATATCATTTAAAATTCAAACTAAATTAATTTGAGCGGCTGAAGAAGAGACTAAGCAGTTGCAAAGTCAAAACCTGTGTTCGAAGATCCTGAAGTTCGATTCCAGTTTAAGATTCACATCCATGATTTCAGTCATCTGCTAGGTGAGTAGACATGCAAACAACATCCCCAAATAAAATGCAGTAATGAACTAAACACCCAATCATTTACTAGATAATGACTTGTAAGCGTCTCTCGCGTTCGCGTCACAAAACCGTGCACGCTGGGGATTGACAATTCAGTCCGACATGTGTATTTTCGTGCTGTTAAAAAAACCTGTGTCAGTGTGTGTCTGTGTGTGTGTGGTTTTTAAAGAAGTGTGTCAATCAGATATGATTATTTACGTCTGGGGACCAACTTTTAACGTCACCATCCGAAAGACGTTAACCGTTGTTGTTGTTTTTGTAGTTTTTATTGGCGTGTATCATTATTTTATGAATATTTACGCCCAAAACCCCCAAAACTTGAAGTAGCCTGGCTTCAAGGCTGTAAATTGTAATGAATATTCACAGTGACAACCTATAATATTTTATGCCCCAAGAAAAGTACCGGTAAGCTAATCCTTAACTTAGTGGTGTGGAGTGATAATTGAATTAACAATTTAAACATTTAAAGCATTTACTACTAGACTCCCCTCGCAAGTTGCAACATCTACCACCAGGCTTTTAATTATAAGTTATAGGCTTGAAAGAGCTTGATAGCACAGTGGATTTCCATTTCCATCCGACCGATCCTGACAATTTGGCAAACACACAAACAAACGATTATGAAGTACATGTAGGAAAAGGCCATTTACATCACACACTAACACTTTATTTTATCATTTCATCAAACATAATGGTGCCTTCTCCACCCCCCCCCCCACCCCCTCTTCCTCCTCTGACTGTGCATGCACACTGTGTCGATGCACACTAATGAATGTAATGGTTTCCTGTTTCACAATATAGCCATTTATGTTTATAATCTAGATCGGTTGCTGCCATGGAACAAGTGGATCCACCGAAGGATGATGCAACATCATCTGACAGTCTTGGAGAGCAGAGAGAAGAAACTGCTCCAGATGTAAATTCTGCAGGCGACCAATGCAGCACTGAATCAGGTGGCAATGAAGGAAAGGAGGAAACAGCCAAGATACCAAACTCCAAAGAAGAGGACACGGCCCTTCCATCAACTTCGACTGGAGAGGAGGGAACGACTGCTGATGCAAGTTCCCATGACGAACCAGGAGGCAACGCTGATGAGGAGATGGAAGAGGGTAAAAGTACTGATGATAAGATGGAGGAGAGGCAAGGTACCGGTACTGATGACAAAGGTGCAAAACAGGTTGACGGTGAGGATCAGCTGGAGGGGGCGGATCGCAACAATGAACAAGGGGGACGTGAGCCTCGTGATGCTGAATTCACATCAGAAATATTCAAAATCATGCTGAGGAATCTGCCAACAAGATTTGGGTTTCAGGTAGGAGTGTCAACACATCTACTTTAATGGGGCTTGCATTCATTCCCATTTGCTATTGAGTTTACATCTGATGATCTGAGATATTCAAAATCATGCTGAGAAATCCACTGGGTCTCAGCTATGAATATTTATATAATATTGGATGGCTTTGAGTGTGATACAAGAATATATTGCTCGAGCTATGACAATATTGGACTAGTCAAAGACGAGTCTAATATTGTCTTAGACAGAGCAATATATTCTTGTATGACATGAAAACAAAGCCATACAATATTATTATTATTAGTATACACATGTAGTCTGACTAGCGAAATGACAAAAATTGACTTACCTCGGTAAATATGGGTTTATTTTCGTTTGATATCGCCATGATATCGATAGTTGAACTTCCCAGATGACTGAGCAATACGAAAATAATATCGGTCAGTCTAAGATATTGAATACACTGATGTATTATACCACCTGGAAGCCTTATATAGATAATAATAACACATCCTTATCTCAAAATGCCTGAGTTAATCTTCACTGTCGAGTTCATCTGAGGTATTCAAATTATGCTAAGCTCTATCAACAAAATGTGGGTTTCAGGTAGGAATGTGAACTCGATGACAAAATTTGTAGAGATGAATCTGTCTTCTACTTAGTTTATAACAGATATTTGAATCCTTTTGATGTACCTTCCAGCACAATCTAGGTTTTAGGTGGCAATATGAACACACTTATACGCATTACAATACCTACATTTTCTATTCACTATGTACATATGCCATTATCTATTGTGGGGGAAGCCCAATTCAAGAAAGTTTAGGCTAATAACGTTCATCATTCTGAATTTAGATTACCAAAGTACTTACTAGTGATCCTGTTAAAGATATTTCAGAAAACATTTAGAGACAGAGATACATGTAGCTTACCGTAAATCTCTGTGTATAAGGCGCACCTGTGTATAAGGCGCACCCCTATTTTTAAGACAGAAAAAAAAAAAAAAAAAAATCCGGAAAAAAAAATTCTGGAAAAAAAAAAATTGGGGAAAATTTTTTCTGTCATCTTTAGTTAAAAAAACAAACATTATTACTAGGTCTTACTTAGTTCACAAGCACTTCAACTGTGCCTCGTAATAAAATGAAAGTATTTTGAACACTGAAATGAGAGCCGTTCTGATCTGGTTAACAAAAAGCCAAAAAAGCCACACAAAAGCTTTTTGGGCTGTTTTGGCTTTTTTGTTAACCAGATCAGATCGGCTCATTTCAGTGTTCGAAAATACTTTGATTTTATTACGAGGCACAGTTGAAGTGTTTGTGAACTAAGTTAGACCTAGTAACAATGTTGTTTTTAAAACTAAAGATGACAGAGAAAATTTCCTCGCGAGTCCAAACAGAAATTTGGACAGGCTAGTTTTCGTGAGTTGCTTGAGTGAGTGAGCTGCATGATACAGGTGAGTGAGCTGAAGACATGGGAGAGCTTCGGCCGGCAAAGTGCTTTGTGAAGGGGCATAATTTATCGTGACTGGAAAAAAAAAAAAAAAAAAAAAATAACTCTCTTCCCTTCAAATTAGGAACGTAGTTTAACTTCAAATAGTAGATCCTATTCTTTATTTGCATGTAATTCATGTTGAGACACAGAGATTTTCGAAAACCACTAAAAAGTGGCATTTTGAGGACTCAAAATATCCTGTACCTGTGTATACGGCGCACCCCCGACTTTTGATTTTTGCCGACGGAAAAAAAGTGCGCCGTATACACGGAGATTTACGGTATGTAAAAATAAGCAACTGGAAAATGCTATTGTACTTTTAACCCATTGACTACTGAGTTAGCCCATTCCCATAAGCTTGATAGAGGAACAACCCTGATACAGTAGGCAATGTGTTAAATCATGGGCAATCACATATTTTGCATCTTCTTCCTGTTTATAATTGAATTGGATGTACTGTACTTAAATCTTCTTCATTGTTTGTTTGATTAAACAACAGCAACTACGGAAGATGCTGAGCGGCCTCAACCTGAAGCCAAAGAAGATTAAATCCTTGAATCAAAAGGACTATGCGTTTATTACTTTTTCGTGAGTATAGGTTGCAGGTTGTACAGTGACATCCTTTATGTAACCAACAACTTCATAGAGTGGTGAAGGGTGACGTCATCAAAAATCTATTTTTAGAATTTCTCCATTTTTTTTTAGTTTCCAAAAGAGCATCTTTCTATGAGTAAAGGTGTTGTGGGCCTGATGGATTAGTCACTGGACTGTATAGTTTGGTTCCCTGCCATGGCTATACCTTTCTTTGGCAAGAAATTTATTTACATTTGCCACACTTGACGGAGGTGTAGGGAGTAGGGAAAATGGTAGGATCTATTCCTTGAATGCACTGAGCTGGGGTTTTACATCTCAAATTCTGATAAAAGCCAGTGATATTGATGCTATTGCCTGAATTAAAAAGCAATTCCACATGCTTGGAACTCTTGTACCAGACTTTTCTATGGAAAGCTAATACATGTTAGATTTTGAAAATGTTGAGAATTTAATTAGGAATTTAATTTCTAAAGGAACAAACAAATATAGAAATCCTCTTTACGTAACAAATATGAATTTACTCCAATAAAATGAAATGAAATTAAGAAATTAAGTATTTATTGTTGATTCAAAACTTTGTTTTTCACTGGTAAAAGTTTACAAAAATAAATTCACAAAAAAATTGCTTAGACATGCACAGTACAAGTTCATTTGAGATTGATGAATCAAATTTGGACTTGAAAAGTGTTTGAGTTTGCAGCTAAGATCAAAAGTTACTTGTAAATGTTTTAAATATGCTTTATTGAATAAAGAGGACCAAATGCATTGCCAAGCCTATTTATCAAATTTTCCTTGATCCTACAATTTAGTACTGGCATCCACTGTACCAATAATCTTGTAAAAATGTCTCCAATTTAATTTAATATAATAATTGCTACTCAACATTTTGAATGCCTTATGTTATTCTTGAACAATTGAATGGTCACTAGACAATTGTATAAGCTTATTTTATTTTATTTTCTTGTGTTTTACTGTAAATATGATAATGTTATTGAAATTAACTTGAACTTATAGATGTGAGGAGGACAGACAAAAAGCAATGGAGGTTCTGAACCAGCACACATGGAAAGGAAGAAAATTGTCAACAAAGGTAATTTCACATTGTTTGAGGCTGAACATCAAGTGTACCAAATGCAATCCACTATTAAAATGATCATTTGTGTACAGTTGGAAAGGATAAAATCACCCCCAGGAATCTTAACTTAACTTCAGGGGAGTGTTTCACAAAGACTAAGATCGGCTTTAAGTTGGACTTAACTATGGCAGGTCATTCATGCCACTGTTTGCTCTCACCATTATGATCTTTAGATAATACCTTTCCTTAAAAAATGTAAATTCTGTAGATATGTAACCATGATTTGTATGTCCCTTGAGAGACCAATGCCAGGAAATGGTGAGAGAAAACAGTGGGATGAACGGCCTGGTATAGTAAAGTCCAACTTAAAGTCGACCTTAGTCTTTGTGAACACTCCCTTAATGTATTTAGGAACTAAAGAATAACATAAAACCCCACACTCAGAACAGACTTGGGTTCCATGCATGCCATATTCTATGCCAGCACATACAGGTGCTTTGTCTAGCCCACTCACAAGTTGGTTTGATATTTATTGAAGGTGTATTAAGCTTGCAATATCTCTTTATTGAAGTACAATTTATAGCGTTCATTTTGGATTTAATATCATGCTGTCATTTTTGCCATCAGCTTGCAAGACCAAATGAGGATCCTATGGTAGCTCTCAAACGCAAACAAGAGAGTCAAGGAGGTGGAGGGAAAAGGGCTCGAGATGATCAAAATACCGATGAGGATCTCCCCATAGAAGAGAGGTAGGTGAAATGGAAATGGATACTTAATTTTCTTGGGGAGTACAGAGTTTAATTTTGATAGTCTTGGTGCTCTGGACCACTGTTAACATATTGACTTTTTTTTTTCTTGTATAAAACTTATAGGGACTGGGATATTCTTTCTTGGAGAGATGTGATATTTATTTAAAGAACTGTTGTAATTCTTTCATGATTATATTTCTGACAAGAACTTTTAGATCTTTCAAAGAAAGAGATAGTCTTGACTTTTAGGACCGTGTTCTATATCCATCGTCATGTATTGTATGTATTATATTCAAATCATTGCTAGCTGAATAGGCTACTCTAGGCAAGGATGTGATTTAAATGAATAAATAAATAGATGTTTTCTGTGATGCTTTCAGATTAAACAATGCAGTCACTCCTCTCTGGAAACAAGATTACCAACAGCAACTCAAGGAAAAGCAGCAAATCAAAGAAGATTTGTTAAGGAAGCTTGCCATCACGTTCTTCAACGATATCCCAGCAATTCGTGGTCACATCAGTGAACAAAGGTGAGATGGTCTTTCATAAGGCACTTTCAGATATGAAGTTATAAACAGCAGCAGGATCTTTTTTAAAAACGTGTAAATGAATGGCAACTGCACATTTAAAAAAGGTCCTACACATATTCTCTTAGCTCTGTGTTTTAAGATACAGAAATGTGAATTGTGTTTATATACTATGATGAAAAGGAAAACTATTGCAAATTACCGCATCATATCTAAATGACATTTTAATGATGATAATGAACCTGGATAGGTAATGCCTATGAAATATGAAATACCCTGATCATCGGATTCATTCAAGGACAAAATATGCACCATCTCCACTCCCTGGGAAATGTTAATTTCCTGCCATATGGTCACCATTAGGGCATTATGACAATTACTATCGTAAAGGCTCTGGTCATCCTATCGGGTCCCCATTTTATCATCCTGGGTATGGAGTGGCAAACATAGATTAATGTCTTCCAAAAGGACATGAGTGCACAGCCAGGGATTGAACCCATGACCTTTGCATTTCCAGTCAAGTTTTTTTGATAAACCACTCGACTTTGACACCTCTGACCACTTCTTTGAAGCTAATGCTCTATTCTTCCTATGCTAAAGTATTATTTTGACACAGTTGATTATTTGAACTCAAACTAGTGTTTCTTGGATATGTACTACTTTTGTTGTTCTTGTTGTCGCTGTTTTACTTTTTTCATACTTTGTCTTCTCTGAAGCTAGTAATACTTTGCTCTTCCTATCTTGGAGCATATTGTGTTATGAGACAGTTGGTCAGATTAATAACTTTACATGTTTAAGAAAGTCATGAAATGGTTAATGTTATTTTTGATCCCACTACTTTGTTGTTGCCTTTCATAGGGAGAAGCATGATGGCTTGTGTTGCCCTCTGGAAGACGTCAAACCATCGGTAAGAACTTTTCATTTTCAATTTGGTTTTAAAGAAAAAGACCAGTTATGGTCATGCAATTGCATTGTGAAAGAAAAGTTGTGGAATCGATCAGAAAAGGTTGATCATCTATCATATAAGTATTGGTGTGTACTACAAGGTTCTGGAATCATCAAATTGATAAGAAATTTGGCCCAGTCTTGGTAAAGTTACAAGCACTGTACACAAAAAGATGTATATGGGACTACGCACACGTGCGCGACACGTGCGTTATATCTATCATGTCCAAATAGATATAATAATTTACCAAATATATCAATTAGTAGGCGGTTTCCTTGGCAAACTTTGTATGATCACGTATTAGAAAAAACATTCTTTCACATGATTGGTAATAAGAGCTTCCATTTCATTTTTTTTAGAGGGGGCGTTTCCAAAACTGGTCTTTACCTTTAAACTTCTCAACATATTTGAATGCACATTAATGTTTCATTTTGAAGTAAACAAAAGACCCTGGAGTTATATGTAGAACATGTATAATGTTATTTGAAGTGTGAGGTGGACACAACATTATGGTTGCTTCCTTAAAACAGAGACGATATAACGATATAATGGAGATGATATAAAATGCTTCAAATCATTTTTCCTTGTTTCCAACTTTCCTTTTGAATGGTTGTATTTTCCAGCCTATAGTGACAGGTTATCGGAACAAGTGTGAATTTTCAATAGGAAAGAATCCTGAAGGAGAAGGTAATTATGTTAATACTCTAAGTCAAATTCAATTAGCAGAAACTTCAATGATAATTTTTTTTTGGGGGGGGGGGGGAGGGGGGGGGGGGGGGAGTGGGGAGGGAGCAAATCCATTTCATAACATCAGTAAAGACATGCCATTTTGAAAATGAGATAATATTATAAACAAATTTGTCATAGTATTGAAGTTTGACTTAAAGGTACTATGTCCCTTTTGCAGCCAACCTCAAATTCTGTAGAACTTTGCAGGAATTATGAATATGTCATGTATGTCCTATCTGTGAAATTTAAACGTTAGCAGTGTCCTCATATCCAAATTATGCAAGGAAACCCGTTTACTTGCTAGACTTCACAGTCAGACACTATTGAGTGACTGACTGGCTTTTTTCCTTCTTTGGTAATAACATACATGAAAAGAGTTGTAAAGGATACATGAGCATTTGTCTACATCAATAACCCACTTCTTGTGATGGCCAAGATTAAACTGATTGAATCTTTGCGCAGCATAAAACGTATGACCATTCAGTACAATTGTCTGAAAATCAAGACTATTACTTTTGGGCTCTATAGCCCTAAAGTCTATTTGACAACTAATAGTCGTTATTTTCCCACTTGAAGACATTTTCAAGCCCCACCTTTTTTAGGGAAGTTCTAAATTAGTATTATCTTTCAAATGCAGATGGAATTTAACTTTTTCATTTTTTTGGTCTGCAAATGGGACATTGTACCTTTAAGAGATAATACAAAAAATAGTTGAATAAAAATGAGAAATGTACAACGGTCAAATCGTATTAAGATTCAAGACAGGTACGTCAATACCAGTAATCATCTTTTCATAGAAAGTAGTGATATACATATAAGATGCATAAATTTTTTTTTTAATAATATAGCCCAAAATTTGCTCAATGTTTTCACCGACATGAAAGAGATATATTACATATGTGATAGTCACAGATATTAATGATAATGCCTAAGCTGTCATACTTATCCTAAATTTTCTGTTATTTCATATATCTCTGCAGAAAAGACTGTTGGATTCCGTCTTGGTTTATACAGAGGTAAGTTATATTTCACTCTTAAACAACACCTCTTCATAAAATGAAACTCAAATAATGTTGTTTTGTAGTACATTGGTTACGATCTTTCCAAATGCAGATTCAGATTTATATTGAAATAGTCTTTTGAAAAATCAGAGATCTTTTTCGACATGAGAACAGTAGGATGAATATAAGATTTAAGATCTCATGCTGCAGTGAGAAATTCTCCATGGCCAATTTGTACACCAGATGAATCCCAGACCCCAGCACTATATCTTACCTTTACCGGTTTACCCTAAACCTAACCTAAAATCCAGGATATGTTTGGATCACCAAATATTGTTCTTAGTTAATGTGCACCTCCAGTTTATGTGCGGGGATATGTGTATGATAGCACAAAATAGTGTCACAGAAAGACTTGTCTGGAATGCTAAAAATCATTGTTGAAAATGATACTGGTTTTGTGATGGTACCATATTCATAGGGCACAGGACTGGTAAATATCTCTACTACAGTGAACCTGTCTATGATGACCATCCAAGGTAGACAAGAAAAGTGGTCTTTTTGTACAGGTTCCTTTAGTATGTGTTTCAATGAAAAACTGTTTTCAAGGGAAACAAAAAATGTGGTCTCTGTAGACAGGTGATCTTTCTATACAGGTGGTCCCTACAGCAGGTTTGACTGTACCTTGATTAGACTCCATATAAACGAAAAAATGTCATTTTGGTATTAAAGCCATCCTACAACTTTTTATTCACTGTTGGTCCTTATGCATTCCAGACTCATCTTTTTGTGCCCGTATATTTCTCTTAGCTACCTAAGCAGTCACATTTCATTATTTCTGTGTCAAATCAAAATAGTTTATCAACATTGATCTTTCATTTCTTAATTGCTATTTTTCCTATCTCTTATTTTGTTTTTTCTTTTTTCCAGGTGGTCAGATATCGGTAGTGAATCCAGCCGCCTGCCTCAACGTACCAGAAAATTCCAAGGCTGTCGTCCAGTCCTTCCAGACCTACATTAGACAGTCCAGTCTCCCTGCGTATGACCCCATGACCCACGGAGGTCACTGGAAGATGCTGACGGTCAGAACGACCCAAGGGTCAGGGATTATGGCCATGGTGACCTTTCATCGCCAGTCTCTATCCAAGGTAAAAAGTTACAGAATTTAGAATGGAAAATTAAACTGATGATATTTTTTTTTTAATAAAGATTTCTTTTCTTTGGACCTAGTATTGTCTTGGTTTAGGGGTTGCTATTTTGATAAATCTATAGTTTTTATAAATCTATAGTTTTGATAAATCAACATATAAACAGTAAAAAATAGGATTTGTTTATTCTTCTGTCAGAAAGAAGAAATCTCTTCCATTACAATTTATGTATTTCAAAAGGAAAATGTTTAGCTATTAATTCAATAAGGTTTGATAAAAAGATAATTTTAAAAGTTACAGTTTCTGTACTGATCTATGTATCTGTAGTTTATGAAGCAGTCCAATATCTGACCCATTGCTGAGGTTTGTTGAGGTAATTCAGTAATTGTGCCATGTTTTAGAACAAATTATTGATTTTCAGTACTAATTTCACAAACTTTTTTTCTTGAAGGAGGATGTCGAGAAAGAAAAGCAAAAGCTTGCCGAGTACTTTGGAGAAGGGGAAGGAAAGTCTTGTGGTGTGACATCTCTCTTTGTTCATGTTCAATGGTAAGTGAAACCAAACTATTGCATTCACAATCTACAAAATAGATGAGAGTTTATGAGAGATTGGATTACTTAGGTCAGCACCGATGTCACATGATCAAATTGCACCTATCACCTGTAAACAGTTTGCTCTGTTTGTTAGGGGTTCCATGTCACTATACTAAAACGCAAAATATGAGCTTCAAATATTACTTCTGTAAAAAGATATTGCAAAGTTATGTACACTCTCAATTTACATAAGAGGGACTTGTAAGTAGACCAGTCAATACATTTGTATGCGCTCGCATAGAGTATGGCCCGCAAGATACCCAAGTCCGACTTTACTTCTTTGCATCCAATTTGGGCTCCGTTTTATGTTATCCTTTATTTTCCTCATAGTCCTCGACTATTATCATATTGCAAGGTAAAGATTTTATTTTAAGGATAATTTCATACATTTTAACTGTAATCAGTCAATTTTTTTGGGGGGTTGAGAAATTTCTTTCCTGATGATTTTGATTTTATTTGTGTATTGCATCGCACAGGCAAGGTGACAAGAATGCCATCAAGTTTGATCATATCTATGGAGAACGGTATATCACTGAGGAACTACTGCAACTGAAGTTCAGAATCTCGCCTGAGGCTTTCTTTCAAGGTGAGATGAACACAATGTGCAATTCCTAAACTATAGGCAGGTGGGGGGGGGGGGGGGGGGGGTGTCAAACTGACAACCCCACTTGCCTTTGAGAAGAAAAAGGGAATTGGGGAGAGGGAAGATGAAGAGAGAGAGAGAAAAAAACAATTCATGTCTGGCCAGTAGGGTTACCTTTAATCATGTTCTTTTAGAGAATTCTTCCCCCCTTCCCCCTCCTAACAATCCTGGATCTTTCAGTGGATTTGCCTTTTATAGATTGATGAGAATGATGTTCAATATATTATGATGGAATTTAGATTTGTAAATATGATGTGTATTTGTTTTTTTAAAAAAAAAGCCATTTTGAAATGTATACTAGTCATTCTAGTTGTAGAGGTGTCGTGGTGTAGTGGATAAGTCACCCGACTGCAGATCACAAGGTACAGGGTTCGAGTCCCGCCGCAGCACTATTCCTTTGGCAAGACGTTATATCTACATTTGCCACTCTCCACCCAGGTGTTAAATGGGTACCTGGTAGGATGCGAACGTAAATATGGTTGGATGAGCAAGTGTGCGCTTGTAAAAAGGCGACTGGTCAGAATACTCCCCAGGGAGTGGAGAATGTGCTTACATTGTAAGCCTGAATCCGATGACCGGGGTAATAATATACCTGTAAAGCGCTTAGACACATTGTTGTATCAATGTATTTGGCGCTATATGAAAGCAGGATTATTATTATTATTATTATATCATTTGGTCTATTTTGTGACACAGTAAACACACCAGCAGCTGAACTACTGTACACAACAATAGGTGACTGGGCTAAAGTCACTAAAATTACAACACTTCTTGATATCTGCTGTGGTACAGGAACAATTGGAATTTCTCTAGCTAAGGTATTGTATAGACATATACTTCTAAACAAAATTGAATATATCTAAAATTAAAGATAAATATGTTTTTCTTTATTTCTAAAGAGTCTGTGATGATGCATTTATGAATTTGTCAGCCTCCCTCTGTTACTTCCTTGATTATTTGGTAATTGTTTACCTGAGTTTGTTTGGTTTTGATAATCCTAGTTTTGTTCTAAATGTGTAGCCTTTGTAATGTTTTATTCAGATGGGCTGGTGTGGTTACTTTATATTAAATTAGTCCTAAAATTATGTATGAAATTATAACAAACAAAACAAACCTGACATTAAAGGAAAGGAGAAAAAAAGGATATTAAAGACAGCATCATTTTGACATTTAAGAATAATTCTCATTTGCAAAGTATGTATGTATAGCTCAGATATCTATCATGTAATATGTTGCAGTACCTTTTCAACTTCTTTACTCTTTCAACTTCCTTTTATCTTTCTTTTCTTTTCCTTTCTTTGTTATATATTTATAGTGTATTTTAAGGTGTATTCAACACAAGCCTTATGCTTTTGGAAAGTACACCATCTTTCTTGTGGTAAAACTGTTATTATGCAATGTTAAATTGCTTATGTCATTATGTATGTATATATTTATTACTTCAGTATTTTGTTGATATGGAAAAAATAAATGGAAGAAAATAAATGTTACCTTGAATTTGAATTAAAAAAAAAAGAAAAAAAAGCATTTTCTATTCTTTCTTTCCATCCCTTTTCCCCAGAGAGTAGAGAAGGTGATTGGGGTAGAAATGAATGAACAGGCCATTGAAGATGCTAAGGAGAATGCTGCAATAAATGGTACGTGGTACAATATAAATAATATAATACAAATAATGCACTGTTGCGAGTGTGTTATGGCGCCGCCAGTGCCCAAAGTTTAGTCAGTGCCCATAGTGATAATGCACGCGTCCGCAGGGCAAGTGCGTTATCGATATCGCACTGACTAACCTGAGTGCACTGGAACTGCCCTAACACACGAGCGAAACAGTGCATTATTTTTTTTATAAGATGGGTCGGCAATAGGTTCTTACAATATACCCTAGATCTAGAGTATGGAAAGATATTAAATCTAGATCTAGGCCTAGAATTTTTTAACGTAAGATTTCAAGCCAAGATTTATGCACAAATTAAATTTGGCTGAATTATGCAAAAGAGATATGGGCAGGTATCGAGCATGTGTTATCAATTTTTGATGTGAGATGTTTGCACGATGGGAAGAACTAATGCACGCCCACGTGATGTCAATTGACCAATCGGATTGCTTAGTTTGTAGAACCTGTCTTATAATCAGATATAATGCTGTCTATTATATCTAGAATGTGTCTGATTCGCTGTGTCTTTGTTCTTGTATAGAGCACACAACATAAAAACTAAAATCAATTGAGACAAAGGTTTCTTTCGGTGTTCAGATTAATCAAGTGTAAGATTGCAACATTGGGGTCTTTATTAAAATATGTAGGGTTTAGGTTTACTGGACTCAATTGTTAGCATACAGTCTTGTATTACTTCTGGTATCACAGATGAAAAAAAAAAAAATTGTTTTTCAGAATTTGGGAATGTGTGTCATTATGTCTTGAAAATTTATACAAAAGGTTGCAAATAAATTCTAGTTTGTACCTTAGTTTGTAACTTAGTAAGTTGGAAGACCTTTAGTCAATTGTAAGACCTACAGGTTCAAAACTGTAACAGTCCCTTTGTGACATGTCTCTCTTGTAACTTTGTAGGTGTAGATAATGTAACATTCCACTGTGGCAAGGCAGAGGACCTACTCCCAGGTATCACCAACAGGCTTCATAGCTGTCTAGATGTGGTGGGAATCGTGGACCCACCCAGGGCTGGATTACGTGAGTGTCTTTAACATTTTCACTTTAATATAGGGCAAAATATGATCCACAACACGGATAAAGTTGAATTCTAGTCATGCGACTGCATTGTGGAAGAAACTGCGGGAAGTAACTAGTGAGATTAATTATGTAGCACATTAGTATTATTGTTTATTGGGAGGTCTAGCCAAAATTCAGCTGAAATCTTCCTAACAAAGTAAACACAAAATCCATAGGTATTTATCGTTGACAAATATAAGAGGCTGTTTGTTGAGATTTTTTAATGATTCTTTTTGTAATGATCATTTTTTTTTTAATTTTAAGAAAGCTTGTGCAAGTTTGTAAGTAAGCAACCATGGAACCAACTGAGGGACTCAGTAATGAGGATCAATGCCTTATCAAAGGGCACTAGGGCATCAACTTAGTTTCGAATCCGGGACCTTCTGGTTACGAGACCATTGCTCTAACTTTGTAATTAACTGATCATTACGATGTGTAGATAATCACAACGTGATAGTATTCAAAAATGAAATAAAATGAAAATGGGAAATCTGAATATGACAACCAGTCATTATTTTCAATCATGTGTTATTGATTGATTGATTGATTGATCCATTTTATTTCAAATTCAGTAAAAACAAAAAACAAGTTATAAACATTTACAATGTACATATAAAAATCCACTTAATATGTGAAACAAAGTAATAACATATAAAAACAAATTGTTGGAAAACGAAATAGGATGTATCAGTAAAAGCCTCTGTGGCTAGACAAGTTGATACACCAATTACAAAGAATGAAAACCATTATATAAATTCCAGGTAGTTATCCTCAATCTCATCCTGATGTTGTTATTTTTACTTTATAGATCAACGGGTTGTCCAGGCAATGAGAAGGTGTCCAAAGTTAAATCGTCTTATTTACGTATCGTGTGATGCAAAGCAAGCATCCAACAACTTCTTGAAGTAAGTTTACTGGTACAGTCAAACCTGCTTCAGGGACCACTTGTATTAGAAGTCTGCCTGTGTGTAAAGGCCCTTTTTCACCTTTGAATAGTGATTTCAATTGACACATGTATTGAAAGAACTTGTACATAAAGACCACCTGCCCGTAAAGACTGCTTATATTGTCTCCCTTGGGTAGTCTGTATATGCAGGTTTCACTGTATTTCTACTACTGCTGTTTAACTACAGCATCACGGATTTAAAAAAAATCAATCTTACAAGAATTTCTTGGCCAATATTTGTAAAAAAAAGAGGAATGTATTTATTATAAGTAAGTGAGAATAGAGAAATCAAAGCTTATCAATTTTTGGGGGGAGGATTACAGTTTATTTGCTGAAAAGGTCATGTCTTTTTTAACTTGGAAGGACATTTGTATTTTCCATTTTTCTCATGGATTATTTAATTTTGTTGTATCATAGTGTTTTGCTTGATTACTTCTGCTTCTCTGCTAATATATTTATTGTGTTTCTCTGATAAAATATATAACAAAGATAACAGTTTTCATAAAACAAAGCAGATCAGATATTACATAAGGTGTTTTAAAAGCTTTTCAACATTTTGATATATCTGTACTATTAAAAAAGATATATACATGTAGACACATACAAAGAAATTTGTTTTTGTTGTTATTCTTTATGTCTTGATATACTGTTTACTGAATTATCTCTCCCTTTTAGTCTCTTCTTTAACTCACCTCTCTTTTATGCACTTTTTTTATACTGTCTAATTCTATTATCTTCATTCTTTTTGCCAATTCCAGTTTGTGCAGATCAATGTCGAAGAAGCAGAAAGGGGTTCCGTTTACATTAGTCAAGGCGATCCCGGTCGATCTGTTCCCACATACCAGCCACTGTGAACTGATCCTACTTTTCGAGAGGAACCTCAATAAAAAGAGTGCAGCCAACAGCAATGATGATGGATCATCTACATAGCGACAGGCAAATTAAGTTTATCCTAAAGGCTTGTTCACATGAATCATGAAACAATGTGGCTTTTTTTAATGCCGTTTTGTAATGCTGTTTAAACGTAATGCCCTGGAATACTGATAATATTCTGGGTTTATACAGTGCTTAGTACATTGAAAATATCTCTAAGCAAATTACAGACATATTATTAATCCATTTAATGGATTCAGGCTTGCCCGGTTACAATAAATGCACATTCTTCACTCCTTTTGGAGCATTCCAGCCAAACACCAATTTACAGACACCAAACTCACAATGCTGAGCAAACTTCAGGTGTAGCTAGCAGGTGTATTCTTGAAGATTGTTCCAAAGATGTTAAAGGATATTAGCATGGTTCAGACATGATGCATTAAACCATGGCGCTCTTTTTTATGATGATACAAGTGTAATATGCTTCACTTTTCTGTGTTTTATAACACAGAGCTTATTAAACAGGGTTAGGACCTTAGTTGCGTATATTTTTCATGTACACATTTTTATTTAAAAAATGCCATTGTTTATCACTTAATATCTAAACAGGTCTTTAGTGTACAAATTTACTCCCTAATTGTGTGAGCACACAATATCATTACAATTTTATTTTTACTGAGGTGATGGTTCCAAAGTAAAATCACCGCACAGAACGCAAAAACCAAAAAGAGTTTACACTTGGATGTGTATCATGTGATAATGTACAAAAATGGATGGTTATTAGTTTGTTTGTTTTACCTGAGCACTGAGAAAGATTGAATGTGCTTGTAGGTAAGTCTTCTCTGAGGGACTTTGTAATGAGGTTTAAAGCCTTACAAAAGGGCACTTAGGCATGGACATGGTTTCAAATCTAGGACCTCCTGATAACAAGACCTCTGCTCTACCAATGAGCCATCGCACTTTCCTATCAAATTCATATGAAAAGTGATACATTTACATCATGGCTTTTGAAATCATGCGCTCCACCATCATCACCCCCCCCCCCCCCCCCCCCTGACAAAAGAATTTTTTTAAGCTTGCCATTTATTAAACAATGAGCTATTAAATTATGTTATCTTTATACATTGTGTGCCACAGATCCACACACCCTTGGACAATACGCACAGTATTCTCCTATCAAATATCGCTTCTGAGAATAAGTGTTCTCATTTTACATAGAGTAAAAACTGTATGAATATTGAAAGTGAGATTTAAATATTTTGATGATCAGTGAATGCTTTGGAGAGATTTGTGCAGGTCTTTATTTCATCAAAGATGTCGGTTATTATAAAGCCCACCGTGCACTATATGATACCACTGCAATCTGATTTTTAAAGAAATTGCTTTTGCAATAGTGGTCCATGATAATGACAGTAACACTAATAATTAGAAGTCTTTATTTTCTTTATTGGCATTACTATATTTTCTTTATTGGCATTACCATATTTTATCGTTATGGTAGAAATGGACGTTATGTTTTGTAGAAATATCTTTAATTTTTTTTCTCTCTTTTTAAACAACCCTCTTCTGTAGCTCTTCTTCACTACATACCAGTACTCTTACTTTGGATTGAAATTGAAATACCACTTCTCAGACATTTTTATGCTCTCTATTTCCGGCTCACGCACCAATATCCCGTAGAAATGAAGAAGAGGGTAAATGCATAAACTCCAAACTAATATCAAAGTTATTATAACTTTAAAGCAGCATAAGCTGGTTAAGAGAAATCAGATAAATAAATCATGAATGTCAATTCAAAATTTGTATGTATCAGATTTGTTCACTTCGAATGACGATCTATTTCATTCTGCTTTTGTTCATTGGGAGTCTATTTCTACTTTGATATAAAAGAAAACTGGTAGGAATGAAAGAAGAGAGCAATTGAAGCGAAAAAGAATAAGAGGGAGGAAGAGAGAGAGAGATAGAGAGAGCTAGAGAGAGCTAGAGAGAGAGGTGGAAATAAGTGTGGGCATTGTCAGAATATGAGAGGACTTTAAAGGCAGTGTCATCCTTGTGCAAATTCTTTAACTCAGAAAGTCAGAAATCTGGCTTTGCTAGAGGGGGGGGGGGGGGGGGGGGGGGGTTATGAGACAAAGACGGAGAAAATGGAGATCGAAAAGAGAATGGATGGGTAAAGATGAAAATTCACTGTAGGCTTATTTAATGTGGGTACTATATGCTATGAGAAGATGAGAGGACTTCAGAGGCAGTGCATTCCTCTTGCATCGATCCCCCCCCCCCCAACAAAAACGTTTGAACTTTGGCATTGATCCCTGTGCAGGCATTGATTATAACCGCAACGATTAATTGGTATATCAAAGTATGAATTGTATAGATTTGTAGTATTGCTATGAAAAATCTGTTTGAAATCTTGAAATTTAATCTCCTTTTGTATGAGGCAGCAGAATATAAAAAATGTAACAGTTATGAACATTTTTATTTTAATATGGTGGGGGGGGGGGGGGGGGGCGGGAGCGCCAATCCGGGGGAGGGCATGCAGAGCGAGAGATCGAGAGAGAAGGGGGATATCATCATAGTAAAAGAAGAGATTGAGGGGGAGTGGTTGGGAGAGCCTATCGCACCAAAGATAAAGAAAGAAAATTAAAATATATGTAAGTGATCCCAACATTTGTGGGAAAGTGTATTATGTATTTGCATTGTCCGAATCGGCGCGGTCACCTGATTCATTTTGTGTCATGTGATGAAAGTCGTATAGAAGATCTTTATCGACGATCGAGACGAGAGTTCAACAGTTTTTATAGTCGCCGATCTATCAAATATCAGAACGGAGCTAGGGAAAGCTAAACAAAATGCCGTGTTTTTTTAGTACGATTCAAAGCCCGATCCAAGCATTCCTCCGACCTGCTGTATGGATTCCAGGTCTTAACAGACTTCACAGCCACAGAGAACAGTAAGTAGATTTCGATTCACAATTATCCGTTTGTTTGTGTTGCACTAGTCTTTGCAGTATAAATGTGTGGCGATTGTGATGTTCGGCAACGGTTAGTCGGTAGCTTGCCGACGCCGAAGTGCATCGCAATCAGCGTTTGAGAGAGGTCGGTGATCGAATCTTGACTAATTTAGATTAATTACACTTTGCAATTTCTCTATCCAATAAATCAGGTAACATGCAAAGAAGTAGTTTTATGAAATATTTGTAATTACTAAATTCGGGCACTTTCATGCAGCTGCAAGCTGCAGGAGTGCAGGGACGTGCGCCGGTTGCATGCCGTCATCATTGTAAAATTGTTTAGACTTTAGTGTTAAAAAGAATTATGGATAGGTCTATACCTATCTGAAATGAACAATTCAGCAAGTAAATTTTCACCATGTAATGTTCCATTTTGATTCTCCTTTTCTGATTTTCTTTATCAAGATCAGTAGGGACGCTGGACGAGAATGAGGACCGTCCGCATAAACAAGAATATCCTCTTAAACGCGGACAAATCGGGTCCTAAAAAATGTGCTGCATCATTTATGCATCATGTAGCATCATCGCAGATTCTGCGCGGATTGTTAATAAGGATTTTTATTTTTTAGGACGCGATTTGTCCACATTAACGAGGAAAGCCTTGTTTATGCGGATGGTCCTTATTCTTGGACCAGCGCCCCCCCCCCCCTACTGAAGATTAAGAACGCTTTTATCAGGTGGGCTGTATATAATACAGACCACCTTATATTTTTGTTAAAATCGTCTTTCTTTATTTCTTTATTTTTCTTATTTTGAACCACTTTTTTGTGGGCAAGATAACTTAAAAAAGGCTAAACCAAATGTCTTGAAATTTGGCACACATATGAACAGGCATATGGACAAAGCACAGCAAGGTTTTCAACCTTGACCTTGACTGATGACGTCATCTAGACGCCATTTTGTGAAATTTTCTGAAAATAAACTCATGATCATATCTTCCTAACCAAAAGGTATTTCTCATTCATATTTATTATGATCAAGGTCAATATCAGTCCAGTCAATTTCAGGTCAAAAAACGCGTCAGTGCGCGCGCAAAATTTTTAAATGCTCAAAATCGTCTCAAATTTATTTTGCATACGTTTCAGGTCATTTTAAGCATTTTATAAAAAAATCGCGCGTACGAGCATGCACGCGCGTTTTCGCGCGTAACACCATTACAAAACATAGAATCGCCATTTTTTTTTCTTTCATGATATTTCTCATATTTTTTCAAGGAATTTGATACCATGTTTATCTCTTTATGACCATTATTAACAAGATGAGCGTAAATTCAAGATAAATGTCAGTGCGCGCGAGCTCTTTTAATACATAGCATATATGGGCAAAAACATGCCTATACAAAATCCGTTATAGCTCTTTGGAATGCACCGGGATCCTCAATTTTTTTTCATATTTAGATAGAGTATGAGTCGGAAATATGATTCCATGTCTCATTTGGCCATTAAGTGTATCGTGACATCATCACAATGGCCTTGGAACTCAAAATACGAATTTGCATATTATGACGTCAGCATATTTATGGAAAATTGATTGTATCTCTGTAAATATTGATCAATTTTCTTCAAAATTTCGATATGTTGTAGCTAAGACAATTCTCTACAAGCTTTATAATAACCATTTTTCATTTTGATGCGTCATCATGGTGAAAATCTCGATTAAAGGCCTCATGTCAAAAGGCCTTCATAATTTGCCTGATCCCTATAGAAGGTGAATTACGTTCACGTCATGAATCTACATGATATTGTTTTTTAAGAATTTGTAAGCAGTATGTCGCTTATTTTCCTCTATTTTGTCTCAAATTTTAATTGACCAGCCCACCTATACTTGTTCCAAACAAGTATTATATGTCTAGTTTTAATTCATTTTCATATTTTTTCTTCATTGTTTTTCTTCATATTTTCAGATGGGTATCTCTGAGTGGGACAGCAGATCAGTTAGTAGATGAATTAATCCAGGCCGTGGATAGAGTGGCAGAGTCTGATCCAAAGACTACATACGCAGTGAAGCAGGTATTGTGTGCCCTTTCGAAAGCAAGGGAGATGGGAGTAAAAAGTGTAGTTCTCATTTTGTGCTTTGATGCATTTGATACTGAGTTCTTGAAATCAGTTGCATTCAGATAGAGAGAGCAATGATTTATTTTATGCACACTCTGCATCCAGTTTTGTCTTGAACCTTCTTGCATTATTGCGAGGAATTTTGTTTCTTCAAAAATGGGAAACAAGCTTTAAATTCTACATGGTCATCATGTTGAGGGATTCAAAATCGCTATTTTTGAGTACAAATATGCAATTTTCACCTCTGTTGCATTGTTCCTATCCTAGTAAATTATTTGCAGAGACATTCCATGTTAGTAAAATAAAGTAGCAATATACAAAATGTAATTGTAGCCAATTTGAAGAAGAAATCCCTCACTCCACTTCTTTTTGTCTCAAGCAACTTTCTCATTTAGACCACTCTGACTGCTTTCTTTCATGATCGTCACCACATCTTTCCATGAAATCTTGAGTCTTCTTTTAACTGTATACTTGGATGCCATCCACTTCCAGTTCCCATGCTCTTTACACAGGTTCACCATCTTCCCTTCTTACACCCGATCCATCCATCTCAATCCACTTTTCTTCTTCCAGACCTAACATTTCCATGAGTTCACTTGTTTTCTTTCTATTTGACATTTTCACACCACAATTTAACTGATTTTTTCATTGTTTATATTTCTTAAACAATGCAAAGAAAAAAGACTGATTGCAACAATGCAGAATATAGATTTGAGGTATATGATTCGTGAAATAAAGTCTACATTGAATATTATTAAAAAAACATATTTCTGCATTATAAGGAATGATGTATTCTGAAATGGTTGCGAAGAATTGCTCTTTTATAGTAGTAACTTTGTCTGCTTTTTTTTCTTCAGTTTGCTTGCAAAATAGTAGCACTTCATATCTTTAATCACTTACCTCTTGTTCTCTTTGTTCCACTGTGTGTCACAGGTTGACCGAGAGAAACACAAGGTCCAGATCTACAACTGGACTTGGGCGGAGTGGCTGGACGTTGTTGAGATTGAATTCAGGGATGGTGCAAACGGAGGGGTAGAAGCAAAGGTATTAATCCTATACAATGCCAAAACGGTAATCTCTCTGTGCCACATTGTATCTACCATGGGATAGATATACCAAAGACTTCAAGATTGTGTAACTTTTTTCAGTGCAAGATTAATCTATACCAATGTTGAAAGGGATTGTCATGGAGCTAATCAAGACAAGAAATGGGTAATTTTGCAATGCCATTGTGTTGCACAAAGCAAACCTTTCTTCAGTTATAATAGTATACAAATGATGCATGCGCATGAGTTCATTATACGTTCTATCCGCACTCGAGTTGAGGCTGTGGGTATCTATTGCATGAAGCCTTTAGGCTGAGTGCGATAGATATACACAGCATCAACCAAGGAGGATAGATCGTATAGTGAACGAATGAAAACATGCATCATTTGTTTTATACAACGAAACTCCTAGATCCTTGTTATTTGATGTAAAAAGAATCCATTCAAGATTGTTTCGTGACAGTATAAGGCTGACAAATAAATCTCAAGTTTAATAAGGCTTAATTTAGTGCGCACACATAGCTATAGATATAGCAAGCGCACTAATTACCTCTATACCCATTTACGCATAGTGCTGCGCAAGAATAGGCTCATGCTCACGCAGTATTAAGCGCTCTAACCTCTACGCGCACTACTGCGCTCTGAAAAAGAGTTCAATAGTACTGGAAAATATTGCACTCCTTTTCATGAAAACGAGTGCAATAGGCTCAGTAAATGAATCACACGTGACCGCGCATGACCAATCATTTGATTAGGATCTGGGAGTGAGTTGTATAATACCTATTGTTTTGTAAAAAAATGCACATCTGGCAAATGAGTGACCGTGAAGAGAAACAAGGAAAGCAACTAAAGTGTTAACCCTTTCATGACCATAAAAAAGATATACATATACCTGCATAGAGTCAATAAGAATGTGGGCTTGATTTCATTGGAGATTCCCAAAGGCTTGTACTGTATTGTCTTGTAATAGGTAACATTGCTACAAAATTGTAAAATGGCCACTATTTATATTAAACCCTGTAATATGATATCAAAATTTAACTGAAGACTTTTCATAAAACCTATAATAAACCCTTTACTTTCTTTCCCCTCTTTTCAGTGCTTCTCATTCTCCAGTGGTTTTCTACCAACTTGGTTCCCACTTTGCTTTCTATTCAATGTGGTAAGTATTATATTGTAGTTCATCTACAATAGTTCCACATTAGTCGTCATACCTTGAAGATTTTTTAAATGTTTCTTGTCCAAAAAGGTAAAAAGTAATCTTTCGGGCTCTGAATAATTATGCTGGAAGATCATGTTTTCACAGAACTAAGCAAATATAACATGGTCAAGACTACAAGTACATTTTTATCAATATCATTGATACATATACAGGGTTCTTGTTAATTTTTCTGATAGCAGGCTATTTATGATTTACAGGAGGCTACTAAAATTGCAAAAGAAAAATCTCTGTGCGCGTAGCGCACATCACCATGTGCGCGAAGCGCACATCACGAGCGCGAAGTGCGAAGTCCCTTGCGGCCGGGGTCCAAGCTTTAGGGTTTTAGATGCTCTCTGGTGCTATCTTAGCCTTATTTTTGAAGATATGACCACACTGTATGAGCCATAGTTTAATGATAAAGATCATGAATATTTTGGCTGAATAACTTACTTTTCATATGATATACAATATGAAATGAAAATGCTCCGTTATTGTTTCTGATAAATCAATCATATTTGTGATGAATCTACAATTTTGAATTACATGATAATGATACAAGGTAGTCCTGGGCAAAAACGGTTAACTGACGTTTACAGGACCTTGTCAGTGAAGAAAATCGTTTGCGATAAAAAATTAAAAAAATTGGAACACACATAAAAAAAATATGACAAAATTGGATTGGTAAATGGTTTGCAGGTATGTGACAGCTGTCACAGGGGTCTGGGGGTGTTACGCCCCCAGCAGGGTCCAGGTGCAGTGCCTCAGTCTGGAGGGGAGTCTCCCCTGAAGGCAAGCCCCTAGCATTTCAAGATCTCCCATTCAGATTCTAGAGACCTTAGAAGGAAAAATCTTGTCAATTCAATCAGAATGTATTAAACTTTTCTCGCATATTGAAATGTAATGTGACACATGTTTAATATTCATGTACCTGAGGCTGAAACTTTTTGCAATAATTACATAGTGAATGATCATTCCATTTCTGAATCTGAGGACTGGCTAAGAAGATCCTCATCCAGACCTAGGACGACAGAGGCAGTCTCTGTCGGCTACGATTTTTTTTAATTTTTTTTTTAATGGTGCCGACAGCCGGCTACGATTGCCGTTACAGCCGGAAAAAATAGCCGGTTGCCGGCTATTAACAAGAACCCTGATATAATATGTATCAAATGATATTGATAAAAATGTATATAGTAGAGTGATGAGCCAAGAAAGGTGAGGTTGTCCCGATTAATGTTAATAAAATGTGGATCGCATATGATTATATGATCTTAAACATGTTCTTTTTGTAAATTTACATGTATTTACATTCTTCTAGAGCAAAGGTCAATTTTTACGAAAAACGCAATTCCGTTTTTTTTCTTCAGAATTCAAGATAAGCCTTAACTAGACAAAACATGCCTGTTAGAAATTACAAAAGATGGGAGAAACTTTGAAAAAAGAGAAATAGATACACCATTAAGGCAGACTACATAAAAGATTGGTGATTGCAAATCAAATTTGAAAATATTTCATGACCTACTTTTATCTGTGTTTCCCATGAGGAAGAACATCATAGGAGCAACATAACATGAGAAAGATTACACTTTACACTATTAGTATTATAAAAACAAATGATTTGAAAGTGGAAAACATAGTAACCATTCATTATAGCACTTTTGTCATTAATTTCATCATATAAACACTATTTTTTATGGAATTCACATTTGAGCATATTTTCACATTAAATGCATATTTGCTGCCTTAAGAATGGAAATGTCAGATTTAATAAACATCAGATCACTTTGAATGACATTCTAAATTCTTTTCCATTTACCTCTTTATAAAATTAACATTTTGCACTCTTTCATTTTCAAATTAGCCAGTTCTTGTTTGAAAAAATCCACCCATTCTGTACACATTGTATGTTTACTAATTCACATGGCCCTACTAACGTAATTAAGTTTGTATGTAAGTGTTCAATTAACTTTGCAATTTGTTTGTATGCATGAATTCTAATTTTTTGGTCAGTTTAAAAGTCCACTACCCACCCTTTGTTCATTTTCTTTTATAATCTCTTTAATATATATGACAACAGCCTGCACTTCACAATCATTCTATCCTCCTACCCATGTCACTCCTCTTTGATTTCAAATTCATTCTAGAGCTAGAACTAAAAAGAAAAAATCCACCCTGATATGAAGTTGATTAAGTGATGAAGATAAACAGAGAAAAAAAAGCTAGTAGAAATTTGGAAAAATCGGAAATTACAAAGATATTTTGAAGATTCTTACATAAATTTGTAAATCATTAATAAATCTTTATAACACTTCCTTCCTTTGGTAAAAGTAAAAAATGATAATGATGAATAATAGAACTAAGTTGATAAAATCATCAGGGGCGGGTTCTCTATCTTTGATTCAGGTAAATAATTTTAGTCAAAATATTTTCTGAAGCATAATTCTCTTAATACATTTCAGGGACATATTTGAGACTTGTATTTTTTTTCTTGGTACAAAGTAAGTGGAGAGTGTTTTGTGTCAATTGGACTTCCCCTTACCTGTATCTATTTCACACATTGTCTTTCATTACATAGAGCATGTGGCATCTAAGACTGGTCAGTGACACTTTCCCACTCCCTTCTTTTCCATGAATGCCCGTTTATAAAATAAAAGAACACAGTTATTTCTCATTCAAGTAATATTGGTCTTATTTTCTTTTATTTTCTATTTACAGTTGCTATTTAGCATGCCCTTTCTAGATATTGGGCTAAATTCAAGGCGATTAAAATGATTGCGGAAGTCCATGGACAGTAGCTGTGACTTGCAGAAATCAAAATAGATTTCAAATTTAGAAAGCCCTTAAAACCAGTAAGATTTTTAATGTGTGTGTGTGTAAAGAAAAAAAGAAGTTGCAATCATACCTTGTAAAAACAGTTTTTTTAATGTAACATTCATATTGTTTGGTGTGCAGTGAACTTTACCCATGCCATACATATATTTCTTACTATTTCATTCTTGCCACTCTCTTCCATTAGTACCATGTATCATCAACACATTCACCCTGATATTAAGTAGGTTTTAATAGAAGCAGTAAAATTAGAGGAAAAGGTCGGTGAAAGTTTGAGCAAATCCGATTGAAAAGAAGAAAGTGATGTAAAGAAGAAAGTGATGTTTTTTTTTCTTCACTTGTGATCAAATATACATAAATTGGTAACTCTGTGACCTATCTTGCAAGGTCCACTTCTATTTGCTCTGTACTAAAAGAAAAAATCAGATATTTTCTTTTTTCCCTTTTAAAAAATGTCAATCATACATATATACAATTAATACAAATACTGTAATTTTCTTTACAACCCATGTATGAAATCAATTTATTCTGTCATCAATAATTAAAAAAATGAAATGAAATACTAGCCTTTACCTATATGCCTCATGTGTACATGTTACTGTTATTTATTATTTGTGACTAATTTTATTAATGCTCTAAGAGCAAAGATGTTCTTGTCATTTATATTCCCTCCCCTGACAAGACTAATCTCGTTGGTAGAATTTCAAATGAAAATTGCAATTTTGTTCATTTAAGTTCAAGTTACTAAATGAAATTTAATCTTTATTAATACAATAATACATATGCAGTGTTTGTATGTCATAATATCAAGGTTTTCCCCAAACCTTCCCCCGCCCCCTTACAGAAATTTTAATATTCATTACTGAAGCCGATTTGATTCAAGATTTTTCTTCTTTTGGTTTAAATAGCAAGGACTGAAAACACCGGCCAACCCTGGCCTTCTTGATGCTAGTAGTTTTTATTGTTTTCTTTGTTTACATTTCAGTTATTCTTCTGGCTTCCATTCTACGACAATAAATTCAACTCCTCCAGGTTGGAGCGGTTCCGAGTCACCATGGCAACCGAATGCAGACTGGTTCCAAAGAAGGACCAGGAATCAGATGAAACCACCCCCATCGTATCGGACAAACGCTCACCGACATCCTCCCCACCAAGACAAACGTCACCAACTTCCGCAGAAGCTACACCCACCGATACAAAACATGATGTCATGGCAACAGAGCATTCCCAAGAGGAGGCCACGCCTACAAACATGAACAAATCTCCGGCAGCAGACAAAACAGACACAGAGCCCTCTGTGGTGGTTTCAGATCCAGCCTCATCTGATGGGGTACAGACGGGAGGCCCAGTAAATGAAGCCAGCACGGGATTGGAAGTTCCTAGTACCGAACCGGTCAATGCGTGAAATGAAACTCATTTGGAAGGAAGAATTTAAACTCAAAGAAAGGGTCATGCGTTTTTATTGCTTTTCAGAATTCTCATCAAGAGAAATTTGAGTTGAGTCACCCAACAGAAGGATGTTGGAGGGCGATTCCGCGCCATGTGTTGTCCTGTATGACATATATAGCTTAAAATACATTGATTTCATCGCAAAAATGGAAATCCATTGATTTGACCATTCACTAATGGTTCTTACTCTTATCTCTACCAGTAGTTGGTGGTCTCATCAACAGATTGTTAATTTATAGATAAAAGAAATGGATAAATGTCATATGTTGTAAGGGACATCATGGCACAGAATGGCCATGTCTGAATAGCCCCTCCTGTGCCATACATTTTTAAAAACCTTGATCATTAATAAACTTTCCTTAATAATGTTTGTTTTATTGTTCAATTGGGCATGACATATCTTCCACTAAAGAGAGAAAAAAATTAACAATGTATGTTCCTATTACTGTTGTAGGAATACTGGGTAAACTTGACACATTCAATTTAATTCAATTCAATATGAAAGTACAATGCACTGCAGCCAAAGCTGATTTCAGCATATTTTACGTTTTTTGAATACATATATTCTGCATGAGATTATACGAAACAGGAATTACATTGAAATTTATATTGCATTTACAAAATATTGTAGTTATTACAGTTTCTGATACTCCCAATTCATTAAAAAGGTGCAATTCATAAACCATGTCTAAAAATACAAAATAGTAAAATCACTTGTTTTGCTACTGTCTTAATTAGAGTTAATTGACAAATTGATAATATTAAGGTCAATGTGTTGTCACTCTAAAAGAAAATAAGAGATTTGTACCGTGCACATATTGCAGTCTAAGTATCACACTTAATTCCAAGTTCAACACCTGACTGCAATCCCATACTGCTATAAAAGTAAGCATGTTTTTAAAAAGTCAGGTAATTGGCACATAATAACAGTGCAATAGTATCCCCCCCCCATAAAATGTTTAATGGTGTTGCACAGTGAAATAAAAAGATATTTTTTAACTTGAGCATAAAGTTTACGTATGTACACCCACCATTATACTGTCTGCTTAGAGCCATAATAACTCACATACAGAGTTAGCAGCCTTCCGGCTCTGAACAGACTATGCTTGTTTGACAAACCTTTAAAGCCCCACTGCCTTACTTATAGCTACTTGCGCCCTCTATATAGCAAACATTGCCTGGTAAATGTTCATGTTTAGATGCTTTTACGTTTTTTCGGATCTCAGGGCCCCATCTTATAAAGAGTTGTCGTTAATCACAGCTTATTTGGGATGGATAACAATCGCCATGTATGTACATAAGAGTAGGGGACTGCAAACTTGCGATTGATTCGGATCAATCTCAACTCTTTATAAGACGGGGCCCAGATTTATTATGTGGGATATGTTTTGATTAATCATACATAACTCACAAAGATGAGTTGAGCAATGACTGTAATTCTGTAAATATAAAATGGTTTTGCAGATCTTTACAATAACTGTGTGCCCTTTCACATGCAGCATCATTTGTTCATTCTTTTGATAGGGGCTAGCCTCTATGTACATTTATTTCAGATTTGTAGTGTCAGATATGATTTAAATGATTATATGTTATTTACCAAAGATTACTTGAGCAATGACTTTATGTATTCCAGATTGTTTGCAGACCTTTAAAAGGTAGATCTGTGTTAATACAGTGTAACTGTATCTGGTGTTGAACTGTTAATATGTTGCATTTAAGGTAGATGCTTCTCTTATTGTATTGTCATTTGTCATTAAAAAAAGATGTTTTTGTTATTCCCAGCGACTCAAAGTGATTGAGAAAAAAAATATCCAGATTTTTTTATTCAATTTTAATTTAGGAGCTATGTCATTTTCAGATACAAATACTATACTAGTGAGTCCTCATTTCTACCAGTTGCCATACAAATACAGGGTCCCTTCCATTTTGAATACTAAAAATGCTAAAATATCTGATCAGATATCAATGAAATGGTTTCTAAGCATCACAATGTTAGTTTATTTGTTTGTTTATTTTTTTGTTTTTAAGGATACACGTTGTTTCTGCATACATACTCTTATGCAAATGAATATAATACATGTATATCACAAATGTGCTTTTACGATACGATTTCTTCAACATGTGTACATATTCTTATGCAGAATACATTTTTAATTTTTTGAAACCATTTATAAACCATGTACTTGCTGCCTGCTGTTTATTACATACATGTACTACTTTTCAAAAACATGATATTTTATGTAAGTTGTTGCATTTGAATTCATTTTTGATGTCAATTAAAATTACCCTCTAATCTAAGGGTTTTCATTATTATATGAAAATAACTGTCTAAATTTCTGCTTTTCAGTAGCTTTCTGATGATTTGGGTTTGCAACTTCCTTGGAAGTCCATGTATAGTTTTGGTTACAGTCATCGGGAACACAGTGTGATTTAAAGACATATTAAGCCGATACTTTTAAATCCATCTTTCATACATTTTCTTCAATACACGTACTTTTAATATCTTTTCATTTCTTAAATCATAAGCCAAATTACCAATATTTTACAACAAGATGAACACTTTCTTTATTCGAAGCATGCATTTAATTGTACATTCATCAAGTGTTTACTCTATTATTTTCATTCTGATGATTAAAAACAAATTCCAAATCAATTACTTCTAAAAGAATTATACAAAATCATGAAATGATAAAAATTAAATGCAGTGAAAGAAAAATGCTTACGTTATCTTTGAGTAAGAAAAGTTTATGTTGCATGTCAAACATGAAGAACAAGCCATTGACACCAAAGAATATATCGACCAACATAATGTACACAGGATTAGCAGAAACATCAGAAATGTTTTCATGAAAAATACGACAACCCGGGACAAATACAAAGAACAGCTTTACCTCCGAGGACAAATACTCTCGAATAGCTACCCCGATATTTCCACCAGATAATTTCCAAAGGAACGGTGAAACAGAAAGACGTGGGTTAACTGGTTCTGAGGGCTAGATTTCCTATGGGATTTCTATTCACGGGGAACTTGTCCTAGGGGAAAGTTTTCGGAGGTAGTGAGAATCAAACATTCCAAAACTTTAGGTTGCACAGATTAAGATGAACATAGATTAAACAGAGATTCAAAATTAAGCATAATATTTACGAAAATTATATCTATTTATCAATAGATGAAAGTATAAAACTCAATATCCATGAATTTCATTGGTTTTATAAAAAAATAAAAAATAATTTTAGTGTTCATATCCATGAATATCGTAGAAATATGTACAATACTGATGGGAAACGGATTTGTGTATTATTATATATAGACAGTAAAACTTGAATCCTGAGATGTGTGTACTAAGTTTCACAAGTTGTTGGTATATTTCTATTGTTACGTAATGTATACTCCTAAAATACGCTCTAACTACAAGTATATTTTATGTTCAATTTCTTCTCTCGTACATACTCTAAATCAGCTCAACATTACGTTTAATATTTATCGCTAATTTACTTTTTTACATTAACCATTTATATTTATGATCGTTTCGACCTCATTCATTATAAAAATAACCCACAAGTCAATTTGTATTACTGATATATAATTTTGTTTTAAATTAAATAATCCTTGTCAAGTCAAATCAAATCAAATCAAAAAAGAAAAAGTAATATAAACGAATGAATAAAAGTCATCATAAAATCATTATTAATATTTATGTTATGTGTTGTCATAGAAATTATATCGGATAAGCGAATAAACCATCCTTTAATCAAAAGTGAGCCCCCCCCCCCCCCCTCCCCATTCTACGCCAGTGTCATGAGGCCTTCATTCTTTTCTCGACAGGGAGCCGTCGTTGATGCTTTAGAATCTGGGGCTTCATACCCCTCCATCCCCAATCCCCTTCCTGGCGGGTGAAAGATCATTTCCCACCGAAATATCAACATGCCTACTGCTAAACAAATCAAAAGGAGGATATAGAGGCCGAAGAAACAAATGACGATGTAACTTATCACAGATCTGTTTGACCCTTCTACTTGCGGATGCCCTTTGGTTGCTTGTATTGGCAGTGATGTACTAACATCGGAAGAAATTATTATGTCATGCAAAGGATCTCGGGAGGTGGTTAAGGTATCAAACCCAAGGTCTGTGCTTGTAGGTAACACATTATTGATTGGCTCGGCATTCAAACGAATCTGCGTATCATTGCTAAGCATATGACCATTCTTATAAGCGGTTAGAAAATATGTCCCTTCATCACGTTTCTCCACGTGATTAATTGTTAGAAGTAGAGAGCAGTTTCCAGTTTGAGTCTCATTCAGATTCGTTACCACATAATTTGAAGACGGAGGAGTTAATTCTGCATCATCAGCTGAACTGTAAAATGGTGCCTTGTTTTCGTAGCTTAACTTGACTTCTGTGCTCTCACATGGATAAGGAAGACTAAGCCTAGCTGTTTCTCCTTCTTTAACATACAATACTTTCGAATCACATGTGGCAAAGGCCACCAATGTGAATAACATTATGAACACACCCATTGTACGTGCCCTCCTTATTCCAGGCAGTCTGCCTATCAATTTTGTAATAGAAAAAATATACATTTGCAATTAAAATGCGATTCCAATAGCTTCGATCCCACACCAAGGGTACATTACAAGTTAAACGATTAACACCTTTAAACACATTCAATTACTTAACTTGCTCTGATACGCTGCTCCCTCAATTTTGAAAACAGTGGCTTCAGTATATCTATTATACAACGGTTAACTTAAGGAAACCCGTATACATATAATTGATGTTATAAATTCTGAAACAGATATTGCCTTTTTTGTTTACAATTAGTCAAAAATATATGAATTTGAATCAAATAAGGATTGGGGTTGAGAAAATAATATTCAGATTGACATGTACCCTACAAAAAACAAAAGTATTTTGCAAACTAGTTAATAACAAAGGAAATAATAATGTCGTCAATATTCCTGTAGGACTTTTAGCTTTCTTGTGTTACTCGATGGAGAGTCAATAATTATTCATTTGTCCAGTCCGATGTGTTGCAGAGAAGAAGGAATTAAGGACCGGCGCTGGCCAGAGAGAAGTTGTTTTAAAGTTGCCCTGAAAGAAAGAAAAAATGATGTAGACCTAATAAAGAGGGAGCTAAACAGACATAACCAGTAATTTTGAATTCGGTTTGTATACCAACCCCGATCGACCGTTGAGGAAATCGATGTTTATTTTGCTTTTTTCTCTGCAATTACACAATTTCATTCAAATTCCTTTAGCAAGTGTCATTTAATTGTACTGCTTAACAATTGGTGTGAATTTGAATAGAAACTGTTTCAATGTTTTTTCACCATTACCAGTACTGGAGTTTAACTTTAAGGAAATGTAGGCCTATTTCTTTATATTTGCGATAAATATGACGTAAAACAACAAGCTCATGAAAGGCCCTATACCATTATTAACTGAATTGAATTGAATAAGTTAATTAAACGTACATGAAAGTAATACTTCATAAGCAAATACTCCTTTAAAATCTATTAAACGTTTTGATCCCCCCGTCTAATCTCATTCGTGTCTACTTTTCTCTGTCTTTTTTTATTTTGTATTTGTTTGGGGGTAATTATGTTTGTTTGTCCCATTATTATATATCTTCTAATGTCGTAAAATATCTCATTTGTTAAACCATAATATATTGGACGGGATATTTTAAATACAGACCCCCCCCCCCGCCCCCCCCCCCTCACACTAATAATAGTGATAATAATGATAATAGAAGTAAAAATTTAAATTTGTATCAATAAATAAAGACAACGCTGCAGGATTCCCAGTACTTTCGGAAAATTGCAAAAAAACATTTTAATGGCCTGTCTTTAACGTCTAAAATTATAAACCGTATCTCTGTGTGACTAATAGTAATAAAGGATATTAAAAGTTTTTATAACCGCCATGAACTTTGGCTTAAAGTATTTAGTTCTCTTTTTCCCAGTTAAAAAGAAAAAGAGGTTTCCCTTGAAGATTATCTTTTCAAAATTTACAATTCGTCTAATTCTTTATAACTTCTAATTATTGTTTGATAAGTTGATTAATCGTTCGAAATTAGCTAAACATAAGGAGCACTTTCAATCATTAATGATGACACTGCGACTTGATTAAAACCACTGTATACTTCACATCAAGAAGTTATTATAGGCCTAAAATGTATAACTCCTTGGTCATAATTATATACAATGAGTACCCGTACGGAGACGTAGAATCTATAGATAGATGTATTATCCTTTAATTTTTTGATAAAAATACTTTTTTTTCTTACCTGTAAGAAAAGTTAATTTCATTACTCCTATAGATCTTTCACAATCGTTTATACCATGTCATGACAATATGCTGCAAGTACAAAGTGAGAGAAACGATAAAGTAATAAAAAAGACAGATAAAGAAACGAGCATTTTCTCTCTGAATGTCTGTCTGTATAATGTCTCTCTCTCACGCGTTAAACACACTTTGTCTTTCTCTTCTATTTTATCTCTATTTGTCTCTCTTTCTCTATCTTTTTTTGTTTATCTCTCTCTCTCCCTCTCTCTCTTTCTGTCTGTTTGTCTCTGTCTCTGCCTCTGTCTCTCTGTCTCTCTGTCTGTCTCTCTCTCTCCCTCTCTCTCTCACACACTCTCATTCGTTGTCCCTCATTCTCTCCCTCTCTCTGTGTCTCTCTCTCTGTGTCTCTCTGTGTCTCTTTGAACCTATGGTGACTGTAATATTTAATCTGGGGCTACAAAAATAGATTTTCTGCATGTTTGACACTATATATTTCTGTTATCTTAAAAAGGCTTAAAACATGGGAGGATCCGAGGGGGCGAAGGGTCACACCCCCCCCCCCTTTTTTAGACATTTAAAAAAAAAATCGAAACTAAACAAATAAACGTTACAGCTTGGGCTCCTTGGCATCCGAATTCGTGTCATGACGTTCAAATCACAAGCCGATCATCCCAGAAGTGCGTGGTTAAACAATATACATCTTTTCACTCTCGTGTCTACTGGACATTAGTCCACAACATTAACAATGAATGATGAAACCTTTCTAATGCACCTTGAGATTCAGGGTGGTATGCACTGGAAGTCACATGCTTAAATCCTAACTGTTCCAACACCTGCCTGAACACCTTTGACATAAAGTTTGATCCATCATCAGATTGTGCAGTCTTTGGTATTGCTTCAGTACATTTATATGGTGTTGCAGCGCACATGATTGTCAATAAGTATGCATTGCCTGATTTTGTCCTTGACTGAGGACCTACGCAACCCACTATGATTCAAGAAAATGGTTCGCCAAACACCGGTATTGGCTTCAATGGTGCGCTACCGGTAGTTTCTGATTTGGTTCAATTGCCTACAATTTGACACGCATGGAAGCTTCTGCAGAAGTTTGCAAAAATGTTGGCAACCCTGGCCAAAAGAAACGAGAAAGAATATTATATGTATATAAATAAGTAAACTAAATATGTCCATTGTTTAGGACCTTTTAGCTTCCACGGAAATCACACCTAGACCGTCAAGGGAAAAATTTGGGGAACCCCTGTGCTATAGAGGGTACAGAAAATACGACTAAATCTCAACTCACCAATGCAAAAAGATGCTTAGAATATCTTTAAGTAGATTATCTGTCACGGTGGGAGCACATCCAACGGTCATCTGTACAACTGTGTTGGTTTTCTGCCTGGTCCTCAAAGGTGTTTTATCAGAATTGTTTTATTATTCGGCTTTACAACGGTGCGGTGCCTGTGACCTTCGTACTTAGATTGCGGAGGTCTGCTGATTAAGCATGTTTGGAATCTTCAAAATAAATATGAGATATGTAACTGCTTTAATTTGCACCGTGCTCAACGTAGCCCTTGCCTATAAAGCGTGCTTCTTAAAACTGTTTCGAATGTTTGTTTTTTTTAGCATTTCTCCCCCTTATATGTGATTATAAATCTCAAATCTCACATTTTCACCTCTGACATTTTCAACTCTATCGTTTCTTCCTCTGACATGTTTACCTCTTTATTTTTACCCCTTATATTTGAGCTCGTACATTCAGACACGTAGCCACGGGGAGGGGGGGGGGGGCACGTGCCCCCCCCCAAATTTCCAGGATCGGCTGAACTTTTTTAGACCTCTTTTTTTTACCTCGATCGATTACATGTATGTGCCCCCCCCAAAAAAAACATCAAACTCTGGCTACGTGCCTGCGTACATTTGCCTCTGATATTTTTACCTTAAGCACATTTACCGCTGACACTTTTACCTTTACCATCTTTACCTCTGAAATTATTTAATCACATTATGGAAATGCAAGCATTACTTTAAACAAACAGAACTTTATTATTCCTGGCTCATTTTTCCTGACTGAGGTGCCATATTAAGGGGCAGAAATTGAACGTTCTAGAAATGTGATTTTATCTTTGAAATTCAGACACCGCCCGCCAAATTACTTTATGGTTTCCTCTCTTCAAATTGTTTCTAATCACTCATGCGTGAAACATGCATCGTATGAGTTGCATCAGATGAAAGAGGAGGATCTATGTGTCATTTATTAATAATAATTGTGATTAAGTTATGATAACACATCGATAATTCTCGGTTTCTTTTTTCCTGGACGCACTGTATATATATATATATATATATATGGAAGGAAATATATTTGGATTATATGTGTTTTACGTGGTCAAAACACCACCTCCCATGTGCCCGCCTACTTTTACATGTGCCCGAGGAGAAGGGAGGTAAATAAGCCATACAGCTAGTGTTGTATATTGAATATCATAGATTTAAAGGTTGAAATAAAGCTTCCAAATATACAAATTAGTTGCAAAAATATTAATTCAACTTCTTGTCAGTGGTTTTCTTTGAAGTTTCCGTGTTTTATGCGGGGTTTTACGTGGACAAAACATCACCGCCCTGCAGATGTGCCCGTCTACCTCTACATGTGCCCGAGGAGAGGGGGGGGGGGGGGTATACTTATAATACAGCTAGTGATGTATATTGAATATCCTAGGTGTAAAGGATGAAAATAATGAAGCATCCAGATTTACAAATTAGTTGCACAAATATCAATTTATCTTCTTATTATTGATTTTCTTCGGATTAAAAATATAATATGTGTTTTACGTGGTCAAAACACCACCTCCCTGTAGATGTGCCCCGCCTATCTTTTCTTGTGTAATACGCCATAGAGCTATTGTTGTATATTGAATATCATAGATATAAAAAATGAAATAAACTTTCAAATATACAAATTAGTTGCACAAATATTAATTCAACTTCTTTTCAGTGATTTTCTTTGGAGTTTACGTGATCAAAACATCACCTCCCTGTAAATTGCCCACCTATATGTGCCCGAGAAGAGGGGAGGCTAAAGCCATACAGCTCGTGTTGTATATTGAATATCTTAGGACTGGTGCCGCCCCTCCCCATCTTTCCAATACCCCCCCCCCCCTCTCCATGTGCGGACTCATGTCACGCCACTTGCACGGAGCGGCATATTGAATTGGCTCGAATTTATTTATTGCTACCTAAGGCCAAAGTCCAAAGTCGACCGAAAATCTTTAGCTACAGCATATTAGCGCCAATGGGCCATGCATTTCTAATTCATTTATTATCCACTCATGGAATGGATTGCACCTGTCAGCTATGAACTATTTTTCAAAGGGGTCCAGGCCAAGATAAAACAAGAATAATCAATACATGTATACTCATGGTAATAGACAAATGAACACACACACAAATATTATTTACACAATATAAACATAGACTGAAGAATCTCAACAACAATAACATCAATGGGGGAAAACATCTACAAAAAGGAAAAATGTGTCCTTACATGGTAAAACGGATAAGGGAGTAGAGAAGAAAATAAATGACGAATAAGAAGAAAAGAAAACCGGGAGTCTTGTGTCTTTAGTTTAATAGGTTAAATATAAGGTATTAAGTTTGTCTCACGAGAATGGTCAGGATGATGGGGTTACTATTTATGTGATGCTTAAAGGCTTATATTGATACAATGGTGGAACTAGTGTAATTCAGCTCATTCCAAATCTTGGCCCCTCGATGTAGGAGACTGACCTTTTCCCGTAATTGGTCTTCGGTGGAGTGAGTCTTAATTCATGCCGACAAGACCCTGTACAATAATACAAAGACACTGCTAAGGTTAAGCTATGGTCACAAATCAGAGCAGCGACCGACCGATCAGTAGCCTGCTCGGCGCTGCTGGAATTAAGCATCGCCCAGCAATTAGGTCGGTGCCCGGGCGGCGACCGCCCAGGCACCGAGCGTATTTTGGTCGGCGAGTGAAAAATGAGCAGCCGCCGCCCAAATTTTAACTCCGCGCTTAAACTTCAGCGGCGACCGAGCGATGCCCTAAAAAACGAGCGGTGCCTGGGCGGCCGCCGCTCGGTGGCCGGGCAGCCGCCGGGCAGAATTAGTTAAAAACTCGCCGCTCGGCCGCCGAGCAGGCTACTTTTGGGTAATGTGACCATAGCATAAGGTGGAAAAATGTTATGAACAGAGCGATACGTAGTACATGCTAATTGTTTGGACCATCGTATATATAAGTGATCTATTAACTTCAAGGTAACATTATTTGAAGGATACATATAATCAACTTTCATAACAATACGAAGTGATCTATTTTGAAAGACTTGCAATTGACTTGAAATTGACTTGAAGCATTATTTTGCCCAGACTGCGCTACAATAATCAAAATGACATTGAATAATTGATTTATAAAAAGTCAAGGCAGTGTATACTGATTAATGTTTAATGTTAAACGCAAACTTTTCGAGGGATATTTACATTTAATAATTTTTTCTTTACATGATCAACTTGACTGGACCCTTTTTATTTCGTTATTATCTATATTATACATAATCGTGTCAATCATTAATAATATCGTTTAATCTCTTTAAACGTTGTTGAGTGCCTAAACACATGACTTCACATTTTTGGAGGTTAACCATTAACCTATTATCTTTTAACACGCATGATAATCTTGAAAGATCTTCATTTAGCTCGCTACAAAACTACAGCCTATTTATTGTACCAAAACATTCGATGCGAGCAAAACGTTCCATACTTCCAGTCATACCATCGGCCAACTACAGCGTAATTTCCTGTTGATCTTTGTATCTAGTCAGCAAAAGGGCGACTTCTAATCATATTCTTTAAAAAAAGTGAGTAGCAAACAATTAATTAATCTTTTGTCGATTTCATTATTAGTTGTCTTTATAGGATGATGCTCCTCGTCGTCCACGGCGCAGTAATCATTGTTTTAATTTCTTATCTGTAGCAGAACTCATTCTTCTCTCGATCTGTTGGTCTCTTGATTCTTTTGCCTTAAAATTGTTCCCTCTTCCACTAAGTAATATTCTTCGACCGTCACGCATCTTGGTCTCATTTCCCATTCTCAATCCGAATTTAGCAAGCTTGTTTGTATCCGTTGGTTTGCCATTTCAAATACTTTGAGATTCTATTTTGTCTTGATTTTTCTTTTTATTCAGTTTAACCGGAAAATCCGCCATGGCTCACGAGCAGGTAATGAATCAATTTTGTATTGGCATTATTATTACTGGTGTATTATTATTATCATTAGCAGCAGTAATTGTATTAGAAGTAGTAGTAGTAGTAGTAGTAGGGAGGCAAATGCAATCGTACCTATCGTACCTAGGCCTGGCGTAAAGGGTACGTAGGTGAGCAGATAGCATCTAAGACGCCTTAATGCTTTTACTGCTTGTCGGACCGGCGCACAGTGGGCCAGGGAGGAACCAAAGTGCGCCAAAACTAAGTTTAGGTGATTTTTTTTTCAATTTTTTTCTTGCCCAGTTGAAAGGTAATACATAGAGGAATACCTCAGTGAAATATTTAATTCCGGTATGCACAATAAGGATATAAATTTACTACTTCAAACGACAAAATCCTACATATTCACAGTTTTAGTGCAAAAGTGACTTATTTTATAAATCTTTCAATTCAACATGAAGTTTTTAAGTTATTTATATGAAATTGCTCTCACATATTCCTGATAGTTCATTTCGTTGAATGAATGGGTTAAAATTAATAGAAATACAATCTTCATGATATATTATAGGGTAATTCAATGAAAAATGGACTAAGTATCCATGTTTTTTATAAATCCAGAAGAAATGTTTAGATCTCCGCGGTGTACCGCTTAAATTTTAATACCACCATTTTTTTCTGATGTCTAAGCTTCAAGTTGGTACCAAATTTGGCTGCCCGATCTTGCCCGTTGTTATGTTAGAGCCGATTTCCCTTGCCACATTGCCCCGAAAAATGTAGGTTTTTGGGGTCCGCGCTGAATCATGAAGGATTCGTGGTCATAATCACGGCGCGAGGGGGCGCGTGACACTTGTTCTGACACCGCGGACCAAAATAAACACATTTTTCGGGGCAATGTTGCAAGGAAAACGGCTCTAACATAATAACGGGCAGAATCGGGCAGCCAAATCTGGTATCAACTTAAAGCTTAGACATCAGAGAAAATGTTGGTAATAAAATTTAAGCGAAACTCCCTGGAAATCTCAAACATTTCCTCTGGATTTATAAAAAATAAATCCCCAAACATGAGTTTTGGCGCACTTTGGTTCCTCCCTGGCCCACTGTGGCGGCGTAGGATAGCGTACTATTGCGTAGGCAACGCGTACAGTAGCGTAGTATTACGTAGACTTGCGTAAAATGCGTACTTTCTGCGTCTAGTGTCTACGCCGAAAGTACGCCGAAAGTTGGGTTTGCTCATTAGCGATGTTACACACTCTCCTGTCTAATTTCGAACATTTGAGTCCACACCAGGCCCGTAGCCAGAGTTTGATGTTTTTTTTTTTTTTTTTTTTTTTTTGTTTGGGGGGGGGGGGGGGCACATACATGTAATCGGCGTGAAAAGCGTCGAAATTAACCCCAGCTTTGGAGCAAATAATCTCCTTCTAAATGCTCGTTTGGGACCGGGAAATCGGTAAATTTTCCATATTTCAATATTGCACTTTATTTAAGCCAATAAACTTGCGTCCATGACAGTCACAGTTCACAAATAAAAACGATATATTTGGGGTTAAAAAAAGCAATCGGCATCCCTAGTAGTAGGTAGTACGTGTAGTAGTAGCTGCAGTAGAAGTAGTAGTAGTAGTACTTGTAGTAATCGTATAGTAGTAGTAGTAGAAGTAGAAGTAGTAGTAGTAAGTAGTAGTAGTAGAAGAAGTAGTAGTAGAATAGTAGTAGTAGTAGTAGTAGTAGTAGTAGTAACAGTAGTAGTAGTATAGCAGCAGTAGTAGTAGTAGTAGTAGTAGTAGTAGTAGTAGTAGTAGTATACTTACCTGGGTATACTTGGGTGTAGAGACTGGAAGCTTAGCTTATTCGTCCCTCTTTACTGTTGCATCCCGTCTCAAGTATGGTTCAAACTTAATTGGATTGTTTCTCCCAATACCTTTCTAGGGATGACTTGAATTGG